>JAVJIF010017785.1:0-89658 GCA_038442645.1 Agave tequilana | reverse complement strand
CAGAGAGCACTGCTCTCAGGTCCGGTCGGCCGCCCGGCCGACCGTCCCTGTGACTGCCAAACGTACACAGGCTTGTGTACGTCGGTTGACCGCAAGGGTCGATCGGCCCTTGGTACGGTCGACCCGTGCGGTCGGCCGTCCTGGCCTGTCAGCCACTGTCAGGGACAGAAAACACATGTTAAAATATTTTAGAAAATTTTAAGTCTTGTAAAAATACCCAAAAATAGTTTTATCATTTGCATTGATATATAAACATGTGATAAAAATTTCAACTCAAAAATCAAGCATATGAAACTATTTTTGTGCCTTAACATTACCAAAAAACCAAAACTTGTTTTTTATCAAACTTGTATTTTTCAATACATGAATAGGATAGTCAAAATAAGTTTGTATAGGAAGTTTAAGCATGCATGAAACTAGAATACATCTATTATACATATAAACCATTAAACTTGTTTTGATCAATCTATTCATGAAAACAAATATCGGTTAAACTAAAAACTGAAAAAACCAATATTCAACATAAAAAACGTGTGTGTTGTGCACTGAGCATATCAACTATTCTAACTTTACACATGGATCTAAAACACACTAAACTAAACTAGGATACATAAGTCTTCTTGACGATCTGCATCTCAAGTCGACTCGATCCCAAACGTGATCCACCGAGTGCAAATGAGTGATCTTGAGCTCGGGCACCGGAATCACCATGTGAAGGCTTCCAAACTCCTCTTTTCGAAGCAATCACCAAACTAATATCTTGATTATGATCTGGAACTAAAATCACAAGATTATTAGTAAACATAACTACATGAGTTAATCATCATCAAAACTAGGGTGGAAGGCCTTTGGGCCAACATAGGGAAGCAAGGAAAATTCGAAAGAAAAGTTGTCAGGTCATGTGATGAGAGGCGCCAGTCAAGAAGTCGAGAAGCCAGGGAGTAGAAGTACCCAAATTGCAGATAAAGCAAGTGAGAGAATTTAAACTGAACCCAAGATTCTGCGCACAAGAATTGCAGTCTGTGATATCTGCACAGAAAGAGAGCGTGGATGAGTCACCTGAAGAAGTACGAGGAGAGGAAAACATCTAAAGACGCGTCTCTTCAAAAGTCAACTCAACGACAGCCTCAGTGAGACTGGAAAGGGACTGCGCTGAAGGATGTCACCTCATAAGCCCTCAAACTTAAGGATGTCACCTCATAAGCCTCAAACTTTGAAGAAAGGTGCATAACAAAGTGGTATATCTGTTGTCAATCACGTTGCTAAAACGGTAGAGCAAAGTCAGACAGTGAGTTACGAATAGCTACATCCAACATATGCAGTTCTTCCCAGTATCTTGCAGTTCTCCAAGTATTTAGACAGTAAGGAGTGAAGTCCTGAATAGATAATCACTACTGGTGATTCAGCTATCTTATGCTTAATGGACTGTGTATTGATCAGCAGATCATGGCCCACATCATGTGTTCTGTTGCATCTGGTTTTGGTTGTCTATCAGTCGTTTAACCCTCCTCTTCGTCATAGAATAAGGTCATTTGAGTGTGACGAAGTTAGTTTTGGTGTTAATACATGTGAGAGTAGAGGCTAACTACTGGCATTTGGTAAACAGTAGTTGGTATGATTGATTGTTTATTCACTCTTATTTGGTTGTGACAAATGCTCGGAAGACATTCTCTTGCTAAATAGTTAGTCTTGTTAGATAATTAGGTGTATATACATGTCATTTAGTCGAGTAATTTAGTGAAAATGCTAATATAAAAACTTTTCCTCTCTTTAGTTATTATACTCAGGAAAAATTTTGTAATTAGCACTTGGCGGGCTTGGTTTACTTTTTTCTTGCATGTCCGGTGCATGTGCTTTTACCCATTTTCTTCCCCGGATGCCCAATTACACGTGGGGTGTGAAAATCCAGGGGTAACCGCATGTTGTAAATTGCAACAATGAGCAAGCATGCAATGAAAATTTTGTGTACAACTTACAAAGTTTAATATGTTAATGTACATAATGCATATGTAAAATAATATTTTTAATTATACTTTTATGGGGGCTTTGATGTGTATATTAAAGTCATAATTATGGAGTGTGTTCATGCAAGATGTATATTCTAGATGACATTTTGGGGCATCTAAACATGCACAACTGTATATTAATGTTAACGAATGATGGTAAATTTAATGGATGTGTTTGTTTCCGTTAAAAGTTAAATTTT
Source organism: Agave tequilana (assembly GCA_038442645.1). Lineage (NCBI taxonomy): Eukaryota > Viridiplantae > Streptophyta > Magnoliopsida > Asparagales > Asparagaceae > Agave > Agave tequilana. The sequence goes on along the minus strand of JAVJIF010017785.1, from coordinate 87,452 downwards.
TTTTTACGGCCTAAATGTTGAATTGATTCATTGGCTAATTTTCTTGGAACTACCCTAAACCTTTCATGGTTTTCCAAATAATCCCCTAAACTTCTAAATTCCAAAATACCACCATTAGTTCCAAAATTCTCAAAAAGTTAGTCTGCCCTTTGAGCGTTCTCTCACATGTTCAACGTGACTAGGTATCTCAGTTTGTCCTCTCCTATAATGTGACCAGCACATTGTAGTTTTTTGAGAATTCTTATGGTGGTGTTTTAGTATTTTTGAAGTTTTAGGGAGTTTTGTGGGAAAACCATGAAAGTTTATGATATTTTTGAGAAAATTAGCCCTTATTCCTACAAAGGTACATGCAATGCTAATATGCAAGTATTGTTATCTTTGGGAGAGAAAACCAAATTACACCTTTTAAATGTGGCACAGAATCTAGACAATCGAAATGGAAAAGGACTTTGCATGTGGGCCCACCCTTTTTCTAGAAGCATGGGCCCCACAGTAGTTTGAGTAGGATGCCCACCCTTTTGGTGAGGCCGGCTTCAACTCCGCGAGAGGCTTGCATGTGGCGTGTCACCTCGTGTGTTGGACCTTTTTTATATTTATTCATGATTTTTCTGGTTTTTTTCTTTTTATTAATTATTTTCTGTATTTTATTTTCCCTTATAAATGGCTCCCACGGTCCCACCACATTGGGTCACATACTGGTATGTGTGCCAAACACATCACATGTGAGTGCATACTGCTGTTTACAATGTTCGTAAAGCTTAATTTATATAACAATAGTTCGTGCTATGTCAGCCATTATAAATCAGCTGCCTGCTGCTGTTTTTCACTTGCAAGTAAACAAACAAGAAATGGGCTTTCATGCTGGCTGGCAGGGATTCTCTTTTGGTATGGATTTTGGGATTAGTGGTACATAAAAATGATTTTTTTGAAGGATATTAGGGAGGGTGGGAATTATAATAAATATGATATTAGCTAAATAAACATTTTATAAGGAGTGTTACATATATTTTTGAGAATATTTTCTATTAGAATAGTTAAATAAATAACATATATATTCATTAGTGGTTTTTATTTTTCTGTTGGAGAAATATTTCATTTTTCTATTAATGGTTGAGTAATTAAATCCCTTTTGTATAGTTGTGTATATAATTTCTAAGAAAATTTATTTAAATCATTGAATGTGAAATAAATATCTGTTTCTTATTACTGGTTGATAAATTATTTGAGGTAGTTTTTATATAAAAAAAGGGTTTTTAACTTTTGGATTGGTAGATTAAGTGTGAGGGCACTTGTCTTTTGGTCCATCATTTAATGTTATATGTTGGTTGTCTACAAGTAGGAAAGTTTATGATATTATATAGTTTGCTTGTGAAGAGCAGTTTCAGATAAAAGTGGTGTAAGTTCGGCGGCGGTTTCTGGGAGAAAGACAGTAAGAATTGTTCTTCATTTGCTTCCTATCTTGTTTACTTGTCTTTTTTTTCCCACTCCCTCTCTTTTATTAGTTGCTATGTGATTATAAGCCTGAGGGGAGTACACGTTGACTTAGTGTCACTCTTTGTTACAGGTCGTCTGTGGTCATGATCACCAGAGATACACAGAGAGTCAGCGTCAAGTCTCGCTCCTATGGATGGGGGAGCGCCTCTTCTGACACGAGAAGCTCTTGAACTGCGCTCGTGTTTTACTGCTGCTGTCGAAGTGTCTGTAAAAGTCCTTATGCTCTGCTGGAGATCGTGTTTGACCCGGTAGTGGGTGGACTTATGGTGATGCCGGAAATGGAGTCCGACAACCCAACTGTTATATATTTACACATAAAGAAGAAACAGATGTAAGTAAATATCCCTATAGAATCTTAAATGATTCTTTTTAGAGCCAGAACCAATCTCTGGTTGTATGTAGGGTAGCTCTTCGTTCAAGTGGTTCCTGGTATGTTTCGGTCAGTGGTGTTGTAGATAGAACATATCGGTGATTGCCGATGGAACTTGGTTTCTATATGTAGTTGTAGCTTTCTACACTCCCCAAACTGATAGGATCTGATATCAGTTTGGATCATCCGTCTAATAAGTGGTTCCAGAGCACCGGCGGGGGACCGGTTTGCTTTGTCGTGACCACTGTTAAATATCCTTAGGAGGAACTTTTGTTTTAAAAAGCTCTGTGAACAATCTATGTAGTAGGCACATGTTTATTTTTCTTATGTGCAGGAACAATTAGAACTTTCCATTATGATGATAGTAGGTACGGATTTTATGGTTTTGACAAAATAGTTTCTGGTATTAGATTGTGAATTATGGTTTGTGATTCGACTCTGAATGAACGCCATCATGGTCTGCGGATTTTTTTGCCGTTATCCAGACTAGACTTAGACAACAACGTTGTCTCTGCTGAAGCTTGAAATAAACCCCTGCCAAGTTGGAATTACGAGGCATGCATTTCGGCGACATTCTAGGCTGAGTTGGTGGGACCGTGGAAGCACGCCCAAGCGGCTGCCACATTGTCGCACTTTCTTTTCTGCTAGGGTTGTTCGTTTCGATGTGTAGTTGAAACTACATTGTAGTTCAGTTTTTTTTCTTGTAGTTGGAACTCAAGGTGATTTATAGGAAATTAAAAATTGTTAGTTTGGTTTAATACGTGATAAAACTTAGTAATAGTTGAAAAGGCTGATACAAATTATTGTTTTTTTTTAATAATTATATTTCAATTACTGTAGTTGGAACTACAATTTATTTGGTCGCAATTCCAACTACAACAAAAGGCCCCAAAATGTAGAATGCTTCGCCCTTACAATAATGCAACAGGCTTAAAAGAATTTAATTTGCTGAAGAAAATTGAGGAGTAAAATTACAAGTAATTCTTAAAAGAAAATTACAGGTAGATCTCCTCTGAGATTTCTGGGGAAGTATGCCGGTAGGAATCTGATCAGCGTGCGATCACTTTATCCCTTTGACGATGCAATCGGTCAGGTGGTCAAGCTGTCTTTTCGATAGAATTCCTTCTCGCTTTGTTCCGAAAATTTCGAAGACGAAAGACGTGTTGGAATCTTAGATGAAAGAGAACTGAATCTCTGAGGTTTTGGAGAGAGGCGTTCGAAGTAAGAAAACAAGAGGACACTTTTGCTATAGGTCTCTTCTCAATCTCTCCTAATTTTTCAGCCCCTTCTTGTTGCTTGCAAGGGGTTATTTATAGCCAAAATGGGGTGTAACCGTTCCCCCTTGAATTCAGCAAGACTGAATCAGTCTTTAGCTTCGCGCGATTCTAAAAATAGTTTTGCCGTGAGGCTAACTGCGAGCTTCTGGCAAAGCTAATAAGTTCGTGCGAACTATTATTAGCCATCGTGGCTTAATTGTCTCCACTTAATGTGAGACGAAGTGGGCGGGTATAACCGCCCACTTAAAGTGGTATTAATCCAACTAAATTAGTGGGGTTCACCCGTTAATCCCTCGTGGGATTTTGAAACAGTCAATTGATGACCTGGTAAAGCTTGCTGCGGAGCTAAAAGAGAAGTTCTCTTCAAGCGAAATTACCTTCGAAGCTTTATGCGAAAGTAGAACTTAGCTTATAGCGAAGCTGGACTATTCCTTCTTCCGGCGAAGTTAAGAATGAAGCTTCTAGTGAAACTCTAAGGTTAGCCTTTTGCGGGGCTAATGGAAGCTCCGTGCGAAGCTAGTGGCTTCAGCCTTTTAGCGATTTTAGATTTCTGCAAGGCTAGATATTTGATCAGACCTGACTTCATAGACTTGTTTTGGCTTCTTCACAGGCAACTTTGGCTTATTGTCTGCTTTACTGGATCAATAGAGTCCAAGTTATTGCTTTGTTCCTCAGGGATGAGCAAACGTTGGTCGTCAGCTTGTCTGTGACTTATTCTTTTGTAAATGTCGACAAGTTAGACATGTTCAGACCGTTGAAGAAAATCTGGGAGTTTTGTCTTTTTTTAGAATCTCAACAAGACCCCTTTCAAAATTTTCGTGAATCTGGAATAGATTGGTACAGATTCTGAAACACTTTGAATTTGAAACCCGATATTTGCATTGCGCACGTCAAGAAAAAATTGATGTGCATACTGAACTTAATGACTATACTGGTTTTACACTAGGACATTTCATGCAAAAATGGACTCTTCACTAGCTAAGGACGAGTTCTCGGTGAAGCTAAGAAATGAGCTCTTCAGCGGAGCTATAACATGATACTAAACTCTCAGCGGAGCTAACACATAGGTTCTCAGCAGAGCTAACCAGGCTTCATGCGAAGTCAACAATGAGCTTACAGCGGAGCTATACGCGGAGTTCAAGTTCGCATCTGAGCGAAGCTAAATAACTTCACTGTCTAGGTTCTCGAACCTAGAGCCGTCGTTTCAAATTTGAAACAACAACTTGCACTCCTTTTTAGGAGGCGAAGCTATAATCGCATGCAGCGTCGGAGGCGCAAAGTTATAGGCGCATGAAGCGCCCATAAAAGCCATACTTGGGTGATTTAGAGAAGTTAATCTTCTCTTAAAATTTTCTAGCATTTTCAGAGAAATTTCTCTTCTTCTTCTTCATCTCGGATCATCCAGAGCCTCCTCCACGCTCTAATGGCCTCCAAGCAACATCCAGGGAAAGAGGTGGCGACCTATACCACGACGCCGCTATCTACGCCTCTGGCGATTGAACGCCTCATTGCGGGTAGAGAATTCTTCCTTTTCAGAGATATTTATCTCTTTTTGAAGCCATATTTTGGCTATTTCATGGTGAATAGGGATGGCAATTTGATCCGTAACCCGCGGGGACCCGACCCGACCTTAATGGGGCGGGTTTTTTGATCGTTGACCAAGTTCGGGTCGGCTAATGGGGAAAACCCGAAATAACAAAGGCCGGGGCGGGGCGGGTACGGTATAGCATTGCCCCGCCCTGTACCCGCCCCGCTATTTTTTCATATAAAGAGTATAATAATATTATATATACACATCTACTTAAATAACCCAGTTTTTAACACTAATTACAAATATGCCATTCCCTATAAATATCTAAACCAAATGGTCTAAAATCCAAATCCAATATGCCCTAAAAATTTGAGCCCAGTAACGATTTCGGGTCGGGTCAGGTATTTTTATTACCGGCCGGGGCGGGTATTTTTATTACTGGCCGGGGCGGGGATGGGGGTGATTGTGAAATACCAATGGGGTCTGGGGCGGGGATGGGGCGGGTCTTGGGATTTCGGGTATGGGGACGGGGTGTTCAATACCCGGTCCCGACCTGCCCCCATCCCTAACGGTGAATCCCTCATGATTCACCATGATCTAGTGATCTCAGGGAGTTTATCTTCCTTATTTTTGATTTTGCTGAATTTTAGAGGACTTAATTCCCCTTTAATTTCGTGAATCAAATTTAGAAACTAAACAGTTTCTTCCTTATGCTTCGCCGCGAAGCTAGCCCTTTGGGCTTTTCGCATTCTGTCAAGTGACGAATACGAAGCTAGCTTCTGAAGCGAAGCTGGAAAGAGGACTTAAGTCCTTTAATTAACTTTAGGTACAAGTGCCTTTCCAGCGAAGTTAGCCCTTCGGGCTCTTTGCATTCTGTCAAGTGACAGAATGCGAAGCTACGCCTCTGAGCGAAGCTAATATTAGGCTAGCTTCGCTTTGGAAAGCGAAGCTATGCCTTGGCGAAACTTGTTTTCTTCTGCACTTTGCCTTTGTGCAGAGTGCGAAGTTGAGCTTCAGTGCGAAGCTACTGCTAGGCTAGGCTAGCTTCGCTTTGGAAGCGAAGTTGTCTTAACATTTTTTTTTTGCTTTCTTCTTTCCCCTCCCTTTTTGGGCTAATATATTTTTTCCTTTTGTTTTGTAGTGCACTATAACCCTGGGCCTCTGAACAGCTTTTTTGGGTCGGCTAGGGGACTGAACGAAAAATATCAGTCTACAATTTCAAGGGCAGGCTTCCTTATTTAGTGAACGGAGCACTCCTGATCGTGATGCCCTAATCCGCACCGGAGATCAGCACACAATGAGGAATATTTTGATTATTGCTCCTCTAGAGGACCGCGACCAGAAGATTTATCGGAAGCCCGGCTTCATGTTCGGAAATGCGGCGCCTGACACAGATCATCAACTGCTGGCTGGGGTGGGCAATGGATCTTCACTTTGAATGGAAGTACTATCTTCCGTCTAGCAAGCGCCACTTCCCGTTATCTTTCTTTCAATGCGTAACGAGGCCTCGGAAGATGAATTGGCAGGTGACCCAGACCACCGACTCGGTTCATATGGGTATTCTGACGGTGTCCTCCCACGGCTATGCCAGGCCAGGCCCTCCTCGGTGTATACTAGGTATACATCCTAGAAATATTCTACAAGATATCCGGTGGGGGAGAATCCAGCTATGGCCCAAACCTTTGGTAATCAGTTTTTCAGGGTCAACAACAATTATCGGACGACTGACTTTAGGACTCCATGTTGGATTCATCCTCCAAAGGCCTGATGAAGAGACTTGACCCTGTACGTCTTGGCTCATTTCGAGGAGGATTTGGAGAGGCTAGGACTCCGCGAAGCTGTCAGGGCTACCTGCTATGGCACCCAGATAAGCGTAGCGAGCTTTTATGCCATCTTCGAGTTGTACTACCCGCCACAGGGACTTTGTTCACTCCTGTAGGCGAATTGGGTATGGTTTTGTATGAGATGTGAGAAGTCTCTGCTTTACCAATGGGATCTCTTCCCTATGAAGAATAGTTCCCCTGTGAAGCGGAGTTGACGCTTTTGGAGAAGCAGGAGCCTGTCCTGTTTGAGACCTACCGAGAGATAATGTGCCACTTTTACATTTGCTTGGATATGCATGGTAGTTATAAGGGAGGTTCGAACAGTTTGGAGAGCTCGGCGAATTACCTGTTCCCCTGCTTAGAGAATGCCCCTGAAGAGGCTCAATGCGGGGTCGCGGAAGAGGATATCCTCTGAAGGATAAGGGAGCACGCCCATGGAGACATTGTTCTGGAAGAAGACGACGACATCTACGAAAAGGGCGATACTTTCAAGAGCTTCCATCATCAGGCCCACCAACTAATATCCCAGAAAGTGCTTTTGGCGGGGTTTTTATCAGTTTGGTTGAAAAGATGTGTAGTGTCATCTCCTCCAGTGACGCCATTCTCCCGATAGCTCTCTTGTCGGCCGTCCATTTGGTACATGGTCACTCTCTAGGTTTCTTCCAGTCATGGTGTGCTGCATACAATGGGGTCTTCGTGCATTGACGGAGGCCTTCTGCAGACCACCCACCACTAAGAGGGGGAAAGGCACAGTCTTGCCCCGTGACAGACCGAACCCCAGGATCGGATTGCATACACTTACTTGATGACATGGTTCGCTCTTCATTGTCCGGCTATCATCCAACCTAGGGAGGAGCCCCCAGAGGGTGTTCGGATGGCATACCTTCGCCGGTTCGAAGGGTCTTCGTGATCACGGATCTACGTGGCCGCAGTCCATAAATTATTGTGTCGCCATAATGTGTACAGCCTCTTCCGGTGCTTCCTTTATATCTGAGACGCTGGATATGGCGAGGAGTTCAAGGATGTCGGAGACGGTAGGACATTGTTGAGCTATGGAGTCTTCAAGTGGCTAGTCAACATTAGGCCTTCTCATCTGGTATACAGGAGCGGAGATATCTGCTACTTGGAGCCTATGTCCCTTCCCTCTTTGCTCGCCAGTTTGGATATGACCAACTTTACGTTGGTAATCTGAACATCAACCTGGTCTTCATGGGGAACTTGCGACGGCGCTCGCGCTTGGCGATACTTCATCGTCGGTTGTACTGAGGCATGGCTGTGCATGCCGTTGAGAACCCCAAACCTATTGATGACTTTGGGGTTCTGCCAATGGTACAAGATTTTCAGCTCCACGCCAACCGGATTCGTCATCAACTCCTTCGACTTGAAGTAGACCTCTCAGCGGATGAAGGAGAAAGTAACTGCAAAAGGGGAGGGCAAAAGAGTTCGGGTGCCAGGCATTCCGGAGTTTATCGCCACCGCTGATAATGAAGCTTCAGACACCGAAAGCCCTCGCTTTGAAGATATTACTGGTGCTGAGATACCACGGGATGCTCCTGGTGGGGTAGGCATGGCCCTCATGGAGGAAGCAGAAGTGGAAGAGTAAGAAAAGGAAGATCCCGATGTTCACTTCAAGCGGAAGCAAAAGGGTGGACCTCGCAGAAAGAGAGTGGTGAAGAAGCCCCGCCGTCATACTCGTATTATTGCAGAGAGCGAGTCGCTGCAGTTGCCCCTCCTTCTGCCCGTTAGTTATCAAATTATTGGGGCAGAAACAAGTAACTGAAAAAGCTGCTGCAGGTTTGGGTAAGACCAGTTCTCCTTTACAACAACCCCTTTTTTATATATGCATATTCTCTCTTCTTATGTGGCTAACTTGTTAATTCGTGATACATGAATTGAAGTCACAGGGGAACAAGGGGATTATTATAATCCTCTGTTACCTACAAGGAGGGTGACGAAGCCAGCTACTTCGTCATCTCTGACAAATCCGAGGGTGGCGCGGTGATGTCGGTCCTTCAGGTGCTGGCGGGGACAAAGAGAGCCCGATGGCATCAAGCTCCAGGGAATTGGTTGCGGAGCCCATGGTAAGTAAAGTAGAACCGGACATTCCAGCTACTGAAGCCTTCAGGACAGAAGAAGTTCTCCCTGAGACTACTTCTGGTGTTTCTCCCGCCACTGCCAGGGTTTCTTCTATGGAGCCTATAGGAGTCAACACCGCTGTCGAGGGAGCCCCGGTGGATGTTGTCATTGAGGCAGTTGGGGCGATGTGTATTATGACTTCATCTCCTCTTGGTAATATTATAGTCATTTGTAAGCAATCTTTCCTTGATTTTATTATAATTTTATCCTTATTTAATAAAGTACTCTTGTAGGTGTTTCGCCTCTGGATGCATCAGCTTCAAGGGAGACAGCGAGCCTTTCCGGAGAATTCAGGGAGGAGACAAGTACTTCAGCTGTTGTGGATGTCGCAGAGTTAGACGTCTTGTATCGTGACCTGCCTTCTTACCAACCGGGGCCTGTTGGTAATTTTATGGCGGCTGGGGAGATGAGGGCTGCTCTTTCTTCCATGGAACTGATCACACTCCCAGCTGAATCGATTGGTGAGATGACGATGGTTTCCCTGACGCCACCAGTCTTGGTAACAACTGACCTCAGGGTAATCACCAGTCTGACATCTCCGACGTTAGTTGTTGAGCCAGTTCTTCTCGGAGTAGTCACCAGCCCTGCCTCTAGCGTGGTCAGTGTACTGGTATCATTGAAGACTCCTCAACTGCCAGCGATTCCTCGTCCTTCTCCAACCAGTGCTTCTGCCACTTCTTCCACCATTATGACAGTAAAACCGGTGGAAGTTTGTCTTCTGGGATTACTCGCTCACCGAGAGTAATTGAAGCTGAGAAGGAATTTGTGGGGAGATGGTCGACAGCTTCTACAAGAGCCTGAAGCGGTCTATTGCCTTGATTTTGAAGTGCTCGACCACCTCATTTTCAGCTCTAAAGGTGGTCCTCTCTTGAAACATTGAGAGTATTTGAGATTTCAAAGGGGATGACCAAGCTGCTGCATTGGAGCTCCTGGTGGAGAAGTTTGAGAAGGACGTGGGTGAGTGGCGTCACCTCAGCAGCTCAGGCTTGGATTCTTCAGTTGATGAAGAGCTTAAGCATCTCATGGCTCAAATGCAAGAGGCTCACTTTGTGGCGCAAGAAGCAGCCAAGGCGGTATCTTCAGGCTTGAAGTCTTTGGAGATAAGGAAGGTAGAAATTGGAGATGTCATTGATGCTTCCAATAGCGCTCTTCTTGATGCTGAGGATAAGATTGAGAAGGCCAAAGAAATGATTAAAAGGGCCATTCTTTTCCTGTCTAAGGCTGAACTGGTGTGTCTTGAGGAAATTGCTCGGTTGGAGCAGCTCAGAGCCCAAAACGATGAAATCCTGCAGCAAGAGATGGCACAAAGGCCAACTCTGGCTGAAATTGAGGCTCATTTGTCCCAAATGGCGAACTTCAATGAAGCTGAGTTGAGATCGCTGGCATTTATCTGAGCTGCTGAAGAGAGGAAGAGCAAGCTAGCCACCCTTGAAGAACGGATCAAGTCCTATGAAACACCATCATAGCTTGTAATCCATGTATCTCTTTTTCTTTTTTTGAATCAATAAAAATAATTTTATTTGACTGTTTTATTGTATGTTTGCTTGCTTTATCTTCTGAGTTTGTAATAATTTTAGGTTAAATTATAACTCTCAAAAGAAACGAGATAACAATATAGTTTTCTAACTTATACCATAAGAATATTAACTAATCTATTCAGAGGTTGATAACATGATAATATTATTTATTTGATAAATTATCACCAATAAGTTTAATGACTTGATTTAAATCTTGTTGAGATAAAAAAAATGGGACAAAACAAATTGGACGATCTTAGTGTTCAGAGGTAAATATTAACATAACAGATTAAAGACCATTAGGTTTATGAGTTGGTTGTGACGAACTAGATACCACAACAACATGGTGAAGTTGAGCTTGTCAATTCAGACTCAGGATTTTTTTGTTTGTTGTTCAGAGGTGACGAACTGGACATGACAACAAAAATAAAGAGTCCCAACTGGACTGGGAATATTGAACTTTAGTTAGCTGTTGATTTAGAGGTGATAAACTGGACATGAATGATTGAGAAACTGCTAATTTCAGAGTGCTTGTTATTCAGAGGTGATAAACTGGACAGACAACAAAACTAAAAAGGGTGAATCCAGTTTTAGAGACCTGTCCATTCAGAAGTGATAAACTGGACATGATAGTCACTCTAAATTCTGAATCCGCTGTCAGAGGTAGTCGTATTAACTTGGCAAGTAGTTCACAAGGGACTGCAAAGGTGGATTGGGTCTTGGTACATATTGGTTCAGAGATGGTTGATTGGACATGACTAACTAAGAGATACTAGGCTTGCAATCCGCTATTCAGAGGTTTATTGTTAACATGATAGCAAGAACTCCCGGCCCTGACAGAGGAAAGGAGAACAAAGTTATGGACTTGTCTGTTCAGAGGTGTTAAAGTGGACTTGACAGTTTGAGTACCATAAAGGGGAGAGATCTAGGTATCCGTTGGTTCATAGGTAATATGGACATAACTGTTTGAAACTTGCTAGATCCAGAGCCCTGCCGTTCAGAGGTGGCGAACTGGACAAAACAGCAAAGGAGTAGTCCCTACGGGACTGGAAGATGAGAGTTGGTTATCTGTCAGTTCAGATGTAACATGGACATAACCGATTAAGAAATCGTCAGGCTCAGGGTTCTTTTACCGTTCAGAGGTGACAAGCTAGACATGACAGTAAAAAGAAAGAATTCCACTGGGGAAAATAGGATTTGATCACAAATTCTGTGAGAAATTGGTATCTCTTTTGGATATAATTTGAAAGAAATTGTCAGAGGTATATTGTTAACGTGACAACCAAGAGAGTCCACTGGGGACTTGAAAGGGAAATAATAGACTTTGAGGAGAGTCTACCAAAAACTCATTGGGGAATTAGAAACTGAATTCCTATAAGAGATTCCATGTCAGAGGTAATTATTAACGTAACGAAAAGAGCTCCGTGAGGATTTAGAAGGGGATTTGTAAGACAGCCTGTCAGAGGTTTTCGAACATAACAGCAATTTAAGAATGACAAGTGGAGTTTGATCTGCTAGGGAATTAGACAGACTTACGGGAATGTTAATTCTATCCGCCTGGGAATATGTCAAAGTCTCACTATCAGAGGTTTAATGTTAACATGATAGGTTTGACTTATGATTCATTTTGCAGGGGAAATGAATATTTTTTTTATGTGGTCCTATCATCCCATGGATAGGAATTGGTAAGCAGTTTTAGAGAGGAATCAAATGGAATCAGGTCCCTTTAGGATTTTAGCAAACCCTCTGCTGTCAATAGGTTTGGTATGCCTTTACCAACTACTGTTTGAGTTGAACTAGACATGCTATTCCCCTTAGCATGATGAGTTGTTGAGAATCATGTTGGATTCAAAAGCCAATATTTTTCTCTATCCTTAACTGTCAGAGGCATCGGATGTTCATAGATAAACACTAGAGAAGAGTGACAAGGCTAAAATTGAAGTTTCACACTTTATTTCTTCTTAATGTTTACGTTATGCGTCATGATGTAACCAGCATTCGATCAGCTTGACACTGATCTAAAATGAGATGATCTATTGAATAAAGAAAGAAGCTTTTCTTTGGTGCTCTTCTGAACATCTTGGATCTGAAAGTTTTGATCAGAGGTGTAATGTTAACCTGATCATAGGAAGGCTCCTGTCGAGTTCATTGGTGAACTAGAGAAGAGTGACAAGGATAAAATCAAAGTTTTGTTGGCCCAAAGGCCCATCACTCTAGTTTTGATGATGATTAACTTATGTAGTTATAGTACTAATGATCTTGTGTTTAAATTAGTCTCAGATATGTGATCAAGATCTTAGTAGGTGTTTAGCTTCAACAAAGGATTTAAAGTCAAGTTTTGGAGCTAGCACATGTTAATTCAAGAGCTTGTGCATCAAGACCACATTAAGTACTCAAGAGGAGTCTAGCTCATTGGATCATGGTTTGGACCAAGTCAAGAAGAAGAAGAAGACCTTCAAGAGAAGACTTGTGTCTAGGTTGTTTGTTATAAAATATTATTTTTAGATAAAATGTAAAGAATAGAATAGTGGTGGATTGCTCAAGTTCATATACACTCACACACAAGATTTATATGTGTTTTCATAATAGAGTTTTTGTTTTGAAAAATACCAGTTTGGTTTTAAGCTTCAAAGTATACTTAAGTTTTATCAAAACTTTATTTAGAGCTTAATGTCAAAAACATAGATATTTCTTCATATATGTGTAGTGGATCATATTCATACACACAAAGCTTTAAAAGTGTTTAGAATATCTTGTTTTTATATTTGGAGAAGTTTTGAAAATCTCGGTTTTCAATTGGAAAAATACAGATTTTGTTTAAGGTAAGACTTCTATATTACAAAAATAGTTCAAAATATTTGTAACATGTTTTGATTTTTACTCAAACATGTTTGTATATCAAAGTATAATACTGAACTTATTTTTGTAGATTTTTAGAGAATTTATGGGATTTTATTGAAGGTAAAAAGCAAGTTTTTAATCCCTAAATGTGCTAGACTGGCCTTCTGCTGGTCGACCGGCCGGTACCGAGTCAGAAGTCGGTCGACCGATGTGCACATACGTGCACAGCCAAAGGCCGGTCGACCGCACGGTCGACCACCAGATAGCCTCTGCTCTCTGGAAATGGCCCGGCCGACCGGGCGGTCGACCGCTGGGTCATTTGCCAGGCAACGGTCGACCGGCCGGTCGACCGCTGGCACAACGGTCAGAAATCTGATCGTTGGCCGGTTGACCGAGCGGTCGACGCTAGCAGTCCGGATTGCTGATTTGGACCCTAACGACTAGTTTTGGTAGCCTATATATTGGGGTTCCCTTGGACTGTTTTCTACAAGATTTGAAGAGGTTTTCAAGCTAATTTTTCATACATCTTTTAGTGTTTATCTCCACTTGTTTAAGAGCCAATATTTCCATATCAAAAGGAGAGTTTATCAAGAGTGTTTTCAAAAGCGATTTCTTGAGTTTTTCACACACCAAATCAATCCTTGTTTTCTCACATGCACTTAAGCTATTCATTGCTATATCAATCCTATAAGGATCTTTGTTGTGAGAGAGTTTTAGGTGATCAAAGTGTTTGGATCACCAAAGTGTTCATTTCTTGTATTTGAGGAGGCGGACTTCCGGGTCGCGTTGTTTCGATTTCTAGTGAGAGCTCGGTGTAGAGGTGCAGCCTCGGCAAGCTAGTGTGCTTGCGGTGTGTAGTTCTTGCGGGAACAAGAGAGGGACTAGTGAGTCCAATAGTTCTAGGGTAAACTCCTTGTAGGTGTCGCGGCACCGAGTGATCCGGTGAGATCGATTCTAGTAGAAATCCTTCATAGTGTTGAAGGCGAGGACGTAGAGCAAAGGTGCTCGAACCTCAAAACAAATCTCCCGTGTTTGCGATTGCTCTCTCTCTCTATCTCTCACTTGTGTTTATATCTTGCATGCTTATGTTGCTTTCATCTTTTATATGCTTGATATAACTTGTGCTATATTGTTACATGCTTGGGGATTATTTGCTCACACTTGTATTCAACCAAGAGAGCCATAGCGGCACCTCAACTCTTATCTAGAGGAATCTTGAGGAGTTAGTCCAGAGCTCTTCACCGGGAATTCGTCTACACTCTTAGGTTATACCTTGTGTGTTTAACTTAAGAATTTTTAGTTTGCATAAATAGTTTTAATTCCGCATTAATTCACCATTAGATTAGCTAGTCACCTATTCACCCTCCCTCTAGGTGATTTCAATTGGTATTAGAGCTTGGTGCTCTTGATTTGGGTCTAACCACCTTGAGTTAAAGATCCTTATTTATAGCTAATCACAATATTTACACATACATGGATTTCATGTCACCTCCCACTTTTGATATTCTTAACATCTAAACTTAAAAAGTTAAGATGTCTTTGTACCTCAAAGTTCTAGGTATTCATGTTTATTTTGCCACTATTAAAAATTCATATTCTTTAAATGGCAAACATCTAGAGTCTAATGCAAAAGCCATCCATGCTTCAAAGTCAACCCTAAATGATGAATATTTATCTAGGGTTTCTAACTTTGACTCGGCTTTTGTAGTATGGAACACTATAGTCTCCCTTGGCGAATAAGAGCAATACTATGCTGGGAGCGACTCGGATGTTGGAAGTGATGCTTCCAACTTATGCTACATGGTTCAAGGGATAACCCCCTTGAGGTAAATTTCGAATCCGAGCTAGAAGAAGATATTGACATGTCCTATGATGAGCTTGAATCTTTTTGTCAACAACTTCTTGAAAAATATGAGTTGCTTAAAAAGGATAATAAGAAAATAAAAAATAAATATGATTCCTTATTAAAAGAAAAAGATTCTTTTCAAAATAAATTGGAATGCATTTCATAAGAAAATGATATATTGAAAAAAGATAATATTTCCTTGATTTCTAAATTAAATGATCTTTGTGAAGGAAATACTTCTTTGAAAAATAAGATTATTTGGTGGAAAAGAAATTGCTTAAATAAAAATAACTCTTTGAAAAGAAAAATTGTTGAAAAAGAAAAGGAAAATGTTTCTAAAAAGAAAAAGAATGTTGATTCTCATTCTCACCATGCTTATCATGCCACTATAAATAAAAATGAGATTTAATTTTTGAAAAATAGAATAGATTGTTTGAGCTCAATTTTGAGCAATTGTGTATTTAATCATAATAAATTGGAAACCTTGTTTCAAAGGAAACAAGCTCCACATGTTCATGCACATCACCCACGGCACACATATGCACACTTTACACATCCTGATCATATTCATTCTCATGTGCATTCTAGAGTGTACAAGTGTACACATTGCGGCTGCAAAGGCCATTTAGCAAAATTTTGTTTTGATAGATTAAATTCTACAAATTTTGCAAATAAAAATGTTTGGGTTCCAAACAAGGCTAACCCCCGACCCAAAAGAAAATGGGTACCAAAATTCTTACCTTTTGTGTTTGATGTAGGTGTGGGCTCTCACATGACGTGAGAGGGTTGGTGCCTTAGTGGTGGATGCATGGGCTTGATGGACACTACAAATTGATGCATCACTATCGGAAAATTTGGTGGGAAGACACCATGTTTTGGAGACTTAGAGTATAGTTCGTTAGTTTGATAACTATCTTTAAACTCCTATTTTAGTTTACATGCTTTTACATTTGATGATAGTTTTAGCATGTTCTTGATTTTGTGCTTCATGTGGTAAATACTTGTTTAGATGTAATTTTTTGTCAAACTTGTGTATATACTTGTATAAGTAGTGAGCAACATTTGATTCCTATATGTTTGTACTTCATTGCTCATTTGTATTCATTACATGTACATGCATAACCTAGTTCTGATGATTTCCTCATTTACACTTATTTTGCCTATCCTTGTGCATGTTTTTACTTCATATATATGTAATTTTGTTCAAAACTAATAAATATACATGTATACCTTTGAGTCACTTGCCTTCATGCAAATACTATTATGGACTCTTTTGTGTTTGGGATATGTATGCATATTTTTAGTTTTGGATAAATCATACATATACCTTGAAGTTTATTTTAAATGAAATTTTTTTTTTATGATTTTCATATTTGTTTTACAAAAAGATATACATGTTTGTTTTGAGCCTTATTGTTTATTTTCATGAAAATGCTAATTACATGATCCTTGTGCACTCACATTTTATTTGTTTACTCATGACATTGTTTTCATGAGAATTATTTTGGCTTTATAGATTTGAGTGTCAACTCTTATGTATTTGGTATGCTTCATGAAATATATATATGTTTTGCTTTCATGTTTGAATGATCTTTAACTAATTTTTTAAAACTTACTTTAACTAGTTAGTTATTCTTCAATGAGTAGAATTTTCAAATTTTACAAAATATTTGCAAACTCTTATTTTTGAAAACCCCTTCTAACCCTTTAAGGGCGGATGAATGGGCGACCATACCTTATGAGCCTTATTGAAAATCTTTTTATCTTGTGCATGAAAATGGTGGATAATTATGAGTTATACAATTGATTCTCATCATATTTTCAATTGGTATCACAATTGATATTTTTTTTGTATACTCATATTTTGTTTTCTATATATGTATGTTTCAAATTTCAAATAATATCAATTTTCATTGGTATTTTCTTTTCATACATATATATGTTTTGATTGTGCTTGATTTACCATAATCATTACAAGTTTAAAGCACGAATTATGTTTATGCTAAGCTTAAATTAAATCTTGATTTCAATTGGTATGTTTATTGATAACAAAATGTACAATATACTTTAATTGGTATCAATATGTTTCGACTTCCAATTGGTTTAAATTTCAATTGGTATCACAAATGTTTACCTTTTTGGTATCAAAATTTATCATGTATTTCTATTGGTATCAAAATATAAAATACTTTACTTTCTTTGGTATCAAAATTTACACATGTTTCAATTTCATTTGGTATCAAAAATTTCCTATTTCAAATGATATCAAAAATCTTGTGATATCTTAAATTTTGTTTATTTACAAATGGTATCTCAAAATTTGTTTTATTACTTTGAATAATTATCAAATTTTGTGTTAAAATATTTTGATTTGTATTGCCTATATGCAAGGGAAGCTCAACATCTCTTCTATATAAAGATTCATGTTGAGTGTATCTTATATTGAGGAGCTTGATATCTCTTCTTTATATGATACACGTGTGTAGGGGGGAGCTTTACATCTTCACTTATGCATTGTATATTATGCTTTATGTGAGTTAGGGTTTGTCATCCCTTCTTCATGTAATGCATGTATGCAGGGGAGTTAACTTAGTGTCTTCCTCTTAATGAATGTATATCGCATATATATCCTTATTGTTGATTTATTTTTCACCCCCTTTGTTGATGATTGACAAAAAGGGGGAGAATGATTTTGAGTTTATATATGCATATTTGAGTTTTTGCATATATTGAGTTTATGCATTTTATGTTTTTACAAAAAGGAGGAGAATGATTTTGAAAGTTTATACAAAAAGGGGGAGAAAGTTTTTGGAGACATGACTTTTGGTTTATGCATGTTTCTCTTATCTTGTTTATGCATATATTTGTTTAGTTTTATACACTTCATTGCAATATCTATTTGTTTATTGTTATGCATGTGTTAAGGGGGAGCTTTTAAGAAGTTTGACTTTAATCCGTGCATATATAACTCTATGAGTTTTGTCATCATCAAAAAGGGAGAGATTGTTGGCCTAAAGGCCCATCACTCTAGTTTTGATGATGATTAACTCATGTAGTTATAATACTAATGATCTTGTGTTTAAATTAGTCTCAGATATGTGATCAAGATCTTAGTAGGTGTTTAACTTCAACAAAGGATTTAAAGTCAAGTTTTGGAGCTAGCACATGTTGATTCAAGAGCATGTGCATCAAGATCACATCAAGCACTCAACAGGAGTCTAACTCATTGGATCTTGATTTGGACCAAGTCAAGAAGAAAAAGAAGACCGTCAAGAGAAGACTTTGTCTAGATTTGTTTATTGTAAGATTTTGTTTTTAGATAAAATATAAATGATAGAATAGTTGGTGGATTGCTCAAGTTCATATACACTCACACACAAGATTGTATGTGTTTTCATAATAGAGTTTTCGTTTTGAAAAATACAGGCTTGATTTTTAAGCTTCAAAGTATAAATAAGTTTTATCAAAACTTTATTTAGAGCTTAATGTCAAAAACATAGATATTTCATCATATATATGTAGTAGATCATATCCATACACACAAAGCTTTAAAAGTGTTTAGAATATCTTGTTTTTATATTTGGAGAAGTTTTGGAAAAATGGTTTTCAATTTGGAAAAATCATTTTGGAACCGATTTGGAAAAATCATTTTGGAAAAATACAGATTTTGTTTAAGGCAAAACTTTCATATTATAAAAATAGTTCAAATATTTGTAACATGTTTTGATTTTTACTCAAACATTTTGTATATCAAAGTATAATACTGAACTTATTTTTGTAAATTTTTGGAGAATTTATGGGATTTTATTGAAGGTAAAAAGCAAAGTTTTTAATCCCTAAAATGTGCTGGACTGGCTTTCTGCCGGTCGACCGAGCCAGAGTTGGTCGACCGGCCAGTCGACCGATGTTCACATACGTGCACAGCCAAAAGGTCGGTCGACCGCACGGTCGACCGCCATAGAGCCTCTGCTGTCTAGAAATGGCCTGGTCGACCGGGCGGTCGACCGCGGGGTCATTTGCCAGGCAATGGTCGACCGGCCGGTCGACCGTCAGCAGTCCAGATTGCTGATTTGGACCCCAACGGCTAGTTTTTGGTAGCCTATATATTGGGGTTCCCTTGAACTATTTTCTACAAGATTTGAAGAGAGTTTTCAAGCTAGTTTTTCATACATCTTTTAGTGTTTATCTCCTCTTGTTTAAAAGCTAATATTTCCATATCAAAAGGAGAGTTTATCAAGAGTGTTTTCAAAAGAGATTTCTTGAGTTTTTCACCACCAAATCAATCCTTATTTTCTCACATACACTTGAGTTATCCATTGCTATATCAATCCTATAGGGATCTTTGTTGTGAGAGAGTTTTAGGTGATCAAAGTGTTTGGATCATCAAAGTGTTCATTTCTTGTATTTGAGGAGGCGGACTTCCGAGTTCACGTTGTTTCGAGTTCTAGTGAGAGCTCGATGAAGAGGTGCGGCCTCGGCAAGCTAGTGTGCTTATGGTGTGTAGTTCTTGCGGGAACAAGAGAGGGACTAATGAGTCTAAGAGTTCTAGTGTGAACTCCTTATAGGTGTTGCGGCACCAAGTGATCCGGTGGGATCGATTCTAGTGGAAATCCTTCATAGTGCTGAAGATGGGGACGTAGAGCAAGGGTGCTCGAACCTCGAAACAAATCTCTCATGTTTGTGATTACTCTCTCTATCTCTCACTTGTGTTTATATCTTGCATGCTTATGTTGCTTTCATCTTTTATATGCTTGATATAACTTGTGTTATATTGTTATATGCTTGGGGATTGTTTGCTCACACTTGTATTCAACTAAGAGAGCCATAGCGGCACCTCAACTCTTATCTAGAGGAATCTTGAGGAGTTAGTCCAGAGCCCTTCACCGGGAATTCGGCGACACTCTTAGGTTATACCTTGTGTATTTAGCTTAAGAATTTTTAGTTTGCATAAATAGTTTTAATTCCACATTAATTTACCATTAGATTAGCTAGTCACCTATTCACCCCCCTTTAGGTGATTTCAAGTTTCGTACTCTGTTTCTTCTTCAATGTTTACATCATGCATCATGATGTAACCAACGTTCGGTTGGCTCGACATTGATCGACAGTGAGATGATCTGTTGAATAAAGAAAGAAGCTTCTCTTTGGCGCTCTTCCGAACATCTTGGATCTAACAGTTCTGATCAGAGGTGTAATATTAGCCTCATCATAGGAAGACTCTTGTCGAGTTTATAGGTGAACTGGAGAAGAGTTACAAGGCTAAAACCAATGTTTCACACTTTGTTTCTTCTTCAATGTTTACATCATGCATTATAATATAACCAGCGATTGATTGGCTTGACACTGATCGACAGTGAGATGATCCGTTGAAGAAAGAAAGAAGCTCTTTGGCGCTCTTCTGAACATCTTGGATTTGAAAATTCTGATCAGAGGTGTAATGATAACCTGATCATAAAAAGACTCTAGTCGAGTTCATCGGTGAACAAAAGAAGAGTGATAAGGCTAAAACTGAAGTTTCGCACTTTGTTTCTTCTTCGATGTTTACATCGTGCATCATAATGTAACCAGCGTTCGATCGGCTCGATACTAATCGACAGTGAGAGTGAGATGATCTGTTAAAGAAAGAAAGAAGCTTTTCTTTGACGCTCTTCCGAACATCTTGGATCTGACAGTTCTGATCAAAGGTGTAGTGTTAGCCTGATCATAGGAAGACTCCTGTCGAGTTCATAGGTGAATTAGAGAAGAGTGACAAGGCTAAAATTAAAGTTTCACACTTTGTATCTTCTTCGATGTTCACATCATGCATCATGATGTAACCAGCGTTCGATCGGCTCGACACTGATCGACAATGATGTGATCTGTTGAAGAAAGAAAGAAGCTTTTCTTTGGCGCTCTTTCAAACATCTTGGATCTGTAGGTTTTGATTAGAGGTGTAATGTTAACCTGATCACAAGAAGGCTTCTGTCAAGGATAATACTTCTTCAAGAATCTGTCGTTGATCGGCATCATGAGTGTATCACCGTCTGGGGTTATAAGGCGGTATGCTCCATTTGAGTAGACTGTATCTATTATGAACGGTCCTTCCGTTTTGGGCTAAAATTTGTCTTTGGTTTTGTGTCATGACCATGGGTCGTCTGACGGCTAAAACTAAATCTCCTTTTTGGAATACTCTTTCCTTAACGCTCTTATTGAAGGCTTTCGAGATTCGAGTTTGGTACAAGTCAATGTGTTGTTGGGCTTGTAGTCATTTCTCATCTAGGGCTTCGAGTTCTTGAAGATCTAGCCGATCATTGTCTTCCTTAGTCATCTTGGTTGCCAAGGCGACCCGTAGTGACGACATCTGGATCTCTAGTGGTATGACTGCCTCACATCCGTATACCAGAGCAAAAGGCGTACTACGTGTTCGGGCTCGGACCATAGTTCGGTTGGCCCAAAGACATTCACCAAGCTTCTCATTCAAATCTTGTTTGCTTGACGAAATAAATTTCTTGAGTAGCTTGATAATTGTCTTATTGAATGCTTCCACCAAACCATTAGCAGCAGGGTTATAAGCGGTTGACACAACATTCTGAATTCGGTATTTATTGCAGAACCGATAGAATACTTGGATTGCAAATTGGGACCATTATCATGAATAATCCGTCTAGGGACATCAAACCGATGGATGACACTGTGTTTGATAAAGTTAACCACGTTGGAAGTTTTAACTTCAATAAGTGATATAGTCTCTGCCCACTTTGAGAAATAATTGGTTATTGCTAAGATAAACCGATGACCTTTTGTCGATGAGGGGCTGAGAGGTCCTACGATATCGATTCTCCATGCCTCGAATGGCCACAAAGTAACAGTTGGGTGAAATAGCTCTGGAGGTTTATGTATAAAGTCTGCGTGAATTTGACATGCTTTACACCTTTTTGTATATTTAATTGCATCAGTTATCATATTTGGCCAATAATAACCGTGCCTGTGCAACTGATCCTTGAATTTTGGACATGGTTGATGATCTCCATATATACCATCGTGTGCCTCTTTAAGCACTTCTTGTGCTTCCAAATTAGAGAGGCAACGAAGTCAGATACCGTCGTATGAGCGGTGGTAGAGTGTCTTTACTATCGGATCATAGTAGAAGCGGAGAGACCTTCGTCGGATAGAAGCTGCTTCCTTAGGGTCGTCTGGTAATATGTCATGCAGAGTATAGTCAATGAGGGGAAACCACCAATCTCTAGGTTCGAATCCTATTGAGGTTACATGGACTTCATTAGTCTCCAACATCTGCTTAAGACAGACATGACGTCGAGTGGCCACTGTAAAATGATAAGTTGTATCAATAGGCAAGGCCAATGTAGCCGCTAGTGCAGCCAAAGCGTCTGCCTTAGTATTTTAGAATTGACACATGACTGATGTAAAAACCATCAAATGAATTAGCCATTTTGATGACTGTATGGTAATAAGGTATCAAATCTCCGTGCCGAACCTCGTATTCTCTTTTGACTTGATTAACGATCAGCTTTGAATCACCATAAGCTTCAAGATGGGCGAGCTGAAGGCCGATGAGTAGAGCATTATATTTCGCAACATTGTTAGAATAAGGTTCCGTCAATAAAAATGCCCGAGGAAGGACATGATCTTGTGGCGAAATGAAAACTACCCCCACACCAGTGATAATCCTGCCTTTGAGGTCTGTTCTTGATGCTCCATCAAAGAACATCTGCCACATTTCGTCCTTCGAATCATATTGGATTCGAAAATCTCATATGGAATATCTTCATGAAGTTTTGAGTTTTCAGAACCGGATGAGCGGCCAGAAAATCTGCAAGGACCTGACCCTTAACTCCCTTTTGAGGAACAAAGAGCATGTGGTACTTAGACAGGAGGATGGCCCACTTAGCCAACCTTGAGTTTAGCGATCCTGGTTTTGTCATGAGGATACGTAAGGGATTAATTATGAAAATGACATGTATAGTTTGGCTGACCAAGTAATATCACGTCTTTTGAATGGCAAAGACAAGAGCTAAACATTCCTTTTCAATAAGATTATACCAGGATTCAGCTCCTATCAGGGTCCTGCTCAGATAGTAAATGGCCTGTTCATGGCCATCATCATTCTTTTGAGCAAGGAGAGCACCTAGGAAATGGTCCATAGCTTTTATATAAAGCAAGAATAGTTTTCTGGATGTGGGAGCCACCAAGACTGGAGGTTTGGTTAGGTATTCTTTAATATCTTCGAAAGCCTCTTGGTAGACTTTATCCCACACAAAAGGAACACCCTTTTTCATAAGCCGGGTGAATGGTTGACAATGGCCCGAGAGATTTGCGATGAATCTTCAAATATAGGCTAACCTACCTTACAGACCCCTGAGTTCTTTGAGATTCTTAGGTAGTTGCATACTCTGAATAGCTTTGACCTTGTCTGGGTCAAGATGGATTCCTTTTGATGTGACAATGAATCCCAAGAATTTGTCACTTGAAACACTCAAGAAGGACTTTTTTGGGTTCATTTTTAGCTGATGGGCTCGCATTATATCGAACATTGTTTTTAGGTCACGAAGATGATCATTCTTATCGCGACTTTTGACAGCAATGTCGTCGACATAGAACTCTACCGTTTTTCGAACGTGGCTATGAAAAATTATACTCATTGTGCGTTGATAAGTTACTCCAGCATTCTTTAATCCGAAGGGCATCACAGTATAGTAGTGTACCCCAATGGTGTTCGGAATGAAGTGTGCCTTTTGTCTTCTGAGTACATCTTGATCTAGTTGTACCCGGAAAAGCCATCCATAAAAGATATTCTCTCAAAGGCACAAGTATTGTCAATCATGACGTCAGTGATGGGCAGTGGAAACTCATCTTTAGGACAAGCTGTATTAAGATCGCGGTAGTCAATACAGATCTGAATTTTTCCATTCTTGTTAAGAACGGGGATAATGTTAGCAACCCAATTCAGATGTTGCTCCTCCCATATAAAACCACATGCGATGAGTTTATAGACTTCAGCTTCAATAGCTTCCATAATATCAGGGCGAAACTGTCGTTGTTCTTTCACTGACTTAACGTCAGGCTTAATGTTTAAACGATGAATGGCTATTTGCGGATCAAGACCAGGCATATCTTCGTAATTTCATGCAAAGATATCGATATACTCTCGTATGAGTGCTATCAATTCTTCTCTTTCTGTGAGTGATAAACTTTCACTTATAGAGATGGGTTTAGGGTGATCCTGACTACCTAGATTAACCTAAATTACCCTATCCTTAGCGGGCGGTTCACGTTATTCGAATTGCTTTTTTATTGGAGATCAAGTTGTTGAGCCCATGGTTCAGCGTCAAAAGTTTCGATAGCCTCTTCATGCTCCAATAGATCGATCGAAGTCATATTGACGGAGAGGTTCTTGAAAAGCATCCTCACACTGACATCTGATTTCCACTCAGATGAAGTGGCAGAATGTGACAGGATAGATTCGTCATTTTGGGATTGAAGCGGAGTAGGAGGTGTAACATATCCCAACCCCCTGTGTGTTTTATCATTGTAATTTGTTGGCGTCCCTTTTGGCACGAAATTTCGTAGAAGACTCGTCCTTTTTCAAAGTTCAAACCTTTCCCATGCTGTAAATTGTATCCCATTTTTCGCATCATAAGTTGTGCTCATCGTGCATAATGGAAAAATTGTGGGGATTCTGAGTCTGAACTTGAATCTGTAACCGCAGACATTCATATTTGAGCCTACTGAATACTATCGGCGATTGACTCCTTTTGGATAGAGGGATCATAAAGACAGACCGTTCTTCACTCTCTACAGGCGTACTTGTCATGCTTAGCACAGACAAAGGCATGTGTAGGGAACTATTGTCGACAGATTTAAATAGATCAACACTCTCAGGAGAATCAAAAGTATATTCTCATTAATTACCCATTCGTCATCATCCCCAATGGGATTATTACATTGAGGATCATTAAGATATGCTATAATTGGTTTAAAAGTAAGAGTAGCTAGCGTATCTTCTTCTGACTCTGAATCTGCTTCATTGTCGCTATCATCGTCTTTGAACAGTTGTTCTTTAGCCACTTTGTTAACTTCTTGGTAGAGGAAAGCATCAGTAAAGTAGTTTTTCACTCCTTTGAACGGTTATTTTTCAGCAAACACCATTCGTACTGTTGCATTATCTTCTATGTACTTGAAGCACTGGTGTAGAGTGGAGGGGACGATCCAATTAGCATGAATCCAAGGCAGCCCAAGTAATAAGTTATATGACTTGTCAGCGTCTCGATGACTTAACATGTCACTTCTGATTTTAAGTCTCCAATTCGACAGCGAAGCTGAATCTTTCCCAGCGGGTGACTACTTCCTGCATTAAAATCGTATATCGTAGTAGTCATTGCTGATAGCCTGTGAAGGGGTATCCCAAGAAAGTAGAGGAGCCTTTTGGGAATGATGCTGAGTGCAGACCTTGGATCAACCTGTACCCTTTTAATGCACGTCGAGCCGATGTATCTAGTATAATACAGGGGTCGATCGTGTTTATTATCCTTAAGGAGCATGTTCTCAGCAGTGAAAGTGATAGCAGGTATTTATAGCTGTACATGATGTCATTCAGAATACAAGGGTTGACTGTCATCTTCAGGGGTCTCCAGCATATGTGTCAGAAATGATTCTGAAGCAGCCACTGCATCCCTGAGTGTCTCTTTGTCTCTTTCGAGAGGCAAAGCAGCTCGTGTATGGTGATCCGAGTTGGAATATTGGCCAGTTGTGCCAATATATCAAAGCGAAAAGGAACGTCAAGTCCCGAGCCTGAAGGTCTCTTCAAAACGCAGTCAAATCGGACTTCTTTCTGCTTTTCTTTTCCTGGTGTCAGGTGTAGCACCCCATTCCCGGGATACGCACCCAGATACGTATCCCAAAATTTTTGACCGTATTGTTCAGTTTTCTTCTTGTATGTGTTTTTGAGTTGTGATTACTTATATTATTAAGTATCGGATCTGGATTCTCAGACCTAGAGTCATCCCCGACCTGGACCGGGAACCCGATACCAGCCAGTAACCCGATTTGACATTCTGGTACTCTGATTTGATCGATTTTAGTTTCAGAGACTATTTTTTAATATTTTAGATTTTTCATGATTTTCTGAAATTTTCTAGAATTTTTCTGCAAAATCTCCAAAACCGGTGTCGGTGACACCGCTGACTGATTCCCGGATTTTTATTTTTCAAACGGGATTGAATTTTCAAAACGGCTTTCACGGTATTTCTTAGAATTTCATTTTATATCTAAAAACATTTTTCTGAGATTTTTCAAAATTTATCAAAATTTCACCAATTCTGGTGTCGGCCATTATCGCCGGAAGATTTCAGGATTTTTAATTTGAAAACTATATTGAATTTCTCGAATCGGATTTCATTGAGCATCTTAGAATAATATTTTCTATTTTTGAGAATTTTTCGGAATGTTTCTGAAACAGTCAAATTTTCACTTTATTAAAATAATAATATTTTTATCGACGATTTCTTTTCTTACTTTTTCCTTCTCTACTCCCCTACTATATACTCCCAGATATTTTAATAAATTAATTATTTAATAATAAAATTTTTCTACTATTTTATTTTCTTTTTCCTTATTTTTTCCTTTTTCTTTATTTTCTTTTCTTTCTTTTTCTTTCCTTTCTTTCTCTCCCCTTTGACTTCCCCCCACACCTGCGCCTCCTCCACAGCCGCAGCAACAGCAACAGAGCCATGATGGGCTGCTGCTGCAGCCCATCCCCTCCACCATTCATCATTTCTTTTTACCTTCTCTTCCCTATTAAACCTTCCTTCTTCCCTTTTCCTTCTTCATCTTCTTCCTTTCATTTCTTCACCAACAACCAACCTCCCCTACCTCAACCGCCGCCTCCACCACCAAGGCCGCCCACCGCCGCCGCCGCACCCCTTAACCCCCCCACTTCCCTTATCTCCAAACACCACTTCCTTCTCTTCAATTTCACCAAAACCCATCACCATTAAAACTTCTTCTCCTCCAAAATTCACCACCCATTCCACCACTTCCTCCACTCCAACCACCCCATCATCATCTACTCCTCCTCCAACTCCTCATCACCACCAACCACCACCATCAACCACCACCCACCACCTCCTCCAACAACAAACAATAACAACAACAAACAATAACAACAACAAACTCCCCCACAACTCCACTAACCCCTCTCCCCGGGCCCTCCTCGCCGGCCGCCCTCCGGCGGCCGCGGCGCCGCCCCCCTTCCCCCTCCTTTTCTTTTCTTTCTTTCTTTCTTTCTTTTCTTCTCTTTCTTTTCCCAAAATAAACAACACTTTCTCACATCCCTAAAATACCCTCCACCTCATTCCTTAATTACTTCCCCATATTTACAATTAATACCCCTCCCCTTTTAATTCCTAATTCCTTTCTAAAAATACCCTATTCTCTCTCTATCTCTCTCTCTCTCTCCCCTTCCTAAAACTCTCTCCCCCCTCCTCTCTCTCTCCTCTCTCTTTTCCTCCCTAATATTTATATATGTATATATATATATCTGTATATTTTAATATATTTGGGGTAGTAGCTTGCTCGCTCGTGTTCGCGGATCTTCTCGGACTTTTCTCAGTATTTTCATCCCGGTATTAGGCGAGTACATTTCTTTGACATTTCTTACTTTATTAACATCATTTCATGATTATTAACTAGCTTTTAATATATGATGTCTCTTTATTTAAGTTAGTATATGTTATATAAATGGTTATCATGCTTTATAAATACCTTCTGGCCATTATTATACCTTGTCGAACCGGTATTATATCGGGTATGCCTAGATCTGCTCCCGCTTTATCCGGCTTCACATAGCTAATTAAAAGATAAATTTATTAGTATAAAAATGGTAGTGAAGAGTTTGATATGTTTATGCCGTTCTCCTGTACCATGTGATGTGACCGGTTGATACCTAATATTTGATGTTGTGACTCTCACCGACATGTTAGTTACCTGACCCTGACATATACACACCTGATACTTGGCCTGCTATATTTGACACATGATACCCGATACCGGTACTTGCCATGCTATATTTGACACATGATAACCGACACCGGTACTTGCCATACTATATTTGACACATGATACCCGACACCGGTACTTGCCATGCTATATTTGACATATGATACCCGACACCGGTACTTGCCAAGCTATACTTATTATTTGATATTTGATACCGGTACATGCCATGCTATATTTATCGCCTGCTACCTGACACTTGATATAATAACACTTGACCTGATATTGTGGCACATATAATATATTGCATATTCATGACTATTACTTTTACGGGAACTTGGCAAGATTATTATACTGTTACCAGATATTTGGTACTCCTGTACTCCTAAACTCCTGTACTCTTGTATTCCTGAACCCCTGAAAAAGGATGACTCCTGATATTATACTCCTGATACTATACTCCTGTTAATTCCCGTAGTTGAATAATCATGGTTACACTGTATACACTTGTGGACATTATCTTTGGGCATATATATATAATAAAATACTCAACTTACACTGGGTGGGGGAAACTGATGGAAACCGGTATGATGTCATATTTATAATGGTAATATTTCTGAAGTGTCATGTGGGGCGCGTAATGATAAGTCCCCGGAAGCAGTAGCCTGAATCTGAAGTGTCGTGTGGGGCGCGTAATGATAAGTCCCCAGAAGCAGTAGCCTGTACTCCTGAGCTAGTCCCGGGTAAAGACGGGACCCACTATAAATATGAGCCATCAGATTTATCAGTTTCCAAATAATAACTCGTCTTATTCATAAGTGGATGTATGTGTGTCGGTAGCACATACAAAAGCATATGGATCGGATGAATAACATAAAACAACTAAACAGTAATAAGGTTATGAACGTGTGACATTTAGTCTCTCCTTTGTTCGGGTCCTGGTACTCACATATCAGACCCTGGTAAGTTTTACAGAGTGCGAACTCTAGTATGAACTATCAGTGATGTGAGGCGCTGGTAGGGAGACGATTGAAATATCAAACGGTACTGATTATTATTATTGGATCAATTAAAATGCAACACCTTTATATGCTCCAGTTACAGTATTATGCTCTTAGTTGACATCCTGTTTTATAACACATGACCTCTGTGATACCATGATTACTCTAGACACACTATAGTTCTGTTACTCTTAGGGCAACTCAAGTTGTATAAACTCAGACGATGACGACATGAGATATGTGGTATATAGATGAGGGTTTCCTTGTTTGGATATCCCCTGACGTATCTGTCACATGAATCCATAATCTGAGCTTATACAACTAGTTTTGTCCATACTTATATTTATCACGTGTTTAGTGTATTTATCACATGTTTGCCATATTTTGTCGCATGATTATGTGTACCTATGCTCTCTATACTGTTTTTCATGCATGTTTTCCGATTCAGACTTATTGATATACATGTATTTACTTGATCTTGGATTTACTGTCATTTTCCTTATATTACTTGTCATTTCCTGTACCTGTATGCTTGGACCACATCACTTGATCATGTACACGTGTGCCTGTTATGCACGCCATTTGGCTTTATCATATGTACTCGCTGGGGTTGCTAACAACCCTGGATTCTCATATCCAAATCTTGGAGTCTAGACCATGGTGGTTTGGCTGTAACTGATCAGAGTGCCCAGCGGATCCTCCCGTGGTGATCTGAGTGCAGCAGAAGCTCGGATACCGCCGTAGCTCTTCCTCCCTGCTTTTCTCCTGTTTGGCTCCCGAGGCCCTCTTGCTACTCGTGAGCACCTCTCAGTTTTTGTATATCTCTTCATGTATTATGTACTTTTTTTATTTTCTGGTGATGTAATATTTCTGTAATATTGTATCGTTTTCTGTGATAACCATGTACTCGTATTATTCTGTTAGAATGTATATTGCCACTGTGCTTCCGCCTCTGATTCTTGTCAGTACTGAAGCTTAGCGTATATACGTGAGGCGGTGAGGGTATTTTCAACCTACGTATATACACGCAGTGACGTCTCCGTACCCGCCGGATCGGGGCGTTACAGGATGGTATCAGAGCCTCGGTTCTAACATCCTCAATACAACCAGTTGGTAAATTAATGATATATCAATCTGTAGCTGGAGAGCATGAGTCTTGAATATACATTCCAATCGCAAGTACTATGTTATCTATTCCTTCCTTGCAATCTTTTCCTTGGATCATGAGACCCTTCTATCATTTCAGCTTCTTCCCGTCATTCCTTTGATCAACTCAGATATTTTGTGTCCTGAGTTAGTAATCTCCTTTATCCTTTTCACTTTATCATAATATCATCGTTGATTCTAGTCTCTTCTGTGCTCATCTCCCTCCTTATACAAATTTCGAGGACGAAATTTTTTGTTAGGTGGGTAGATTGTAGCACCCCATTTCTGGGATACGTAACCAAATACGTGTCCTAAAATTTTTCGACCGTATTTTTCAATTTTCTTTCTGTATGCATTTTTGAGTTGTGATTACTTATATTATTATGTATCGGATCTAGATTCTCAGACCTAGAGTCAGCCTTGACCCGGACCAGGAACCCGATACCAGCCAGTAACCCGATTTGACTTTCTGATAGTCTGATTTGACCGATTTCAATTTCATAGACTATTTTCTAATATTTTAGATTTTTCATGATTTTCTGAAATTTTCTAAAATTTTTCTGCAAAATCTCCAAAACTGGTGTCGGTTGGCATCGCTGACTGATTCCCGATTTTTAGTTTTCAAACGGGATTGAATTTTCAAAAATGGCCTTCACGGTACTTTTTAGAATTTCATTTTCTATTTAAAAATATTTTTCTGGAATTTTTTTATAATTTCTCAAAATTTCACCGATTCTGGTGTCGGCCGGTATCGCCGGAAGATTTCAGGATTTTTAATTTGAAAATTATATTGAATTTCTCGAATCCAATTTCACCAAGCATCTTAGAATAATTTTCTATTTTTGAGAATTTTTCGGAATGTTTCTGAAACAGTCAAATTTTCGCTTTATTAAAATAATAATATTTTTACAGACGATTTCTTTTCTTGCTTTTTCCTTCTCTACTCCCCTACTTTATACTCCCAGATATTTTAATAAATTAATTATTTAATAATAAAAATTTTCTACTATTTTATTTTCTTTTTCCTTATTTTTTTCCTTTTTCTTTATTTTCTTTTCTTTCTTTTTCTTCCCTTTCTTTCTCTCCCCTTTGACTTCCCCCCCCCATACCTGCGCCCCTCTACAGCCGCAGCAACAGCAACAGAGCCATGATGGGCTGCTGTTGCAGCCCATCCCCTCCCCCCTCCCCCCATTCATCATTTCTTTTTACCTTTTCTTCTCTATTAAACCTTCCATCTTCCCTTTTCCTTCCTCATCTTCTTCCTTTCATTTCTCCACCAACAACCAACCTCCCCTACCTCAACCGCCGCCTCCACCACCAAGGCCGCCCACCACCGACACCCTAGCCACTGCCGCCGCACCCCTCAACCCCCCACTTCCCTTCCTCACTTCCCTTATCTCCAAACACCACCTCCTTCTCTTCAATTTCACCAAAACCCATCACCATTAAAACTTCTTCTCCTCCAAAATTCACCACCCATTCCACCACTTTCGCCACTCCAACCACCCCATCATCATCTACTCCTCCTCCTCCAACTCCTCATCACCACCAACCACCACCAACCACCACCACCTACCACCTCCTTCAACAACAAACAATAACAACAACAAACTCCCTCACAACTCCACTAACCCCTCTCCCCCGGGCCCTCCTCGCCGGCCGCCTCCGGCTCGGCCACCCCCTTCCCCCTCCTTTTCTTTTCTTTCTTTCTTTCTTCTTTTCTTTCTTTCTTTCTTTTCTTTTCTCTTTCTTTTCCCTAAATAAAGAACACTTTCTTACATCCCTAAAATACCCTCCACCTCATTCCTTAATTACTTCCCCATATTTATAATTAATACCCCTCCCCTTTTAATTCCTAATTCCTTTCTAAAAATATCCTAATCTCTCTCTATCTCTCTCTCCCCTTCCTACAACTCTCTCTCCCTCTCCTCTCTCTCTCTCTTTCCTCTCTCTTTTCCTCCCTAATATTTATATATATATATATATTTATATCTATATATTTTAATATATTTGGGGTAGTAGCTTGCTCGCTCGTGTTCGCAGATCTTCTCGGACTTTTTTCGGTATTTTCATCCCGGTATTAGGCGAGTACATTTCTTTAATATTTCTTACTTTATTACCATCATTTCATGATTATTAACTGGACTTTAATATATGATGTCTCTTTATTTAAGTTAGTGTATGTTATATAAATAGTTATCATGCTTTATAAATAGTTTTCAGCCATTATTATACCTTGTCGAACCGGTATCATACTGGGTATGCCTAGATCTGCTCCCGCTTTATCCGGTTTCGCATAGCTAATTAAAAGATAAATTTTTTAGTATAAAAATGGTAGTGAAGAGTTTGATATGTTTATGCCATTCTCCTGTACCATGTGATGTGACTGGTTGATACCTGATATTTGATGTTGTGACTCTCACCGACATATTAGTTACCTGACACTGACATATACACACCTGATACTTGGCATGCTATATTTGACACATGATACCCGACACCGGTACTTGCCATGCCATATTTGACATATGATACCCGACACCGGTACTTGCCATGCTATATTTGACACATGATACCTGACACCGGTACTTGCCATGCTATATTTGACATACGATACCCGACACCGGTACTTGCCAAGTTATATTTATTATTTGATATCTGATACCGGTACTTGCCATGCTATATTTATCGCCTGCTACCTGACACCTGATATAATAACACTTGACCTGATATTGTGGCACATATAATATATTGCATATTCATGACTATTACTTTTATGGTGACTTGGCATGATTATTATACTGTTACCAGATATTTGGTACTCCTGAACTCCTGTACTCTTGAACTCCTGTACTCTTGTATTCCTGAACCCCCGAAAAAGGTAACTCCTGATATTATACTCCTGATATTATACTCCTGTTAATTCCGTAGTTGGATAATCATGGTTACACTGTATACACTTGTGGACATTATCTTTAGGTAATATATATAATAAAATACTCAACTTACACTGGGTGGGGGAAACTGATGGAAACCGGTATGATGTCATATTTATAATGGTGATATTTCTGAAGTGACGTGTGGGGCGCGTAATGATAAGTCCCCGGAAGTAGTAGCCTGAATTTGAAGTGTCGTGTGGGGCGCGTAATGATAAGTCCCCGAAAGCAGTAGCCTGTACTCCTGAGTTAGTCCCGGGCAAAGACGGGACCCACTATAAATATAAGCCATCACATTTATCAGTTTCCAAATAATAACTCGTCTTATTCATAAGTGGATGTATGTGTGCCGGTAGCACATACGAAAGCATATGGATCGGATGAATAACATAAAACAACCAAACAGTAATAAGGTTAGGAACGTGTGATATTTGGTCTCTCCTTTGTTCGGGTTCTGGTACTCACATATCAGACCCGGGTAAGTTTTACAGAGTGCGAACTCTAGTATGAACTATCAGTGATGTGAGGCACTGGTAGGGAGGCGATTGAAATATCAAACGGTACTGATTATTATTATTGGATCAATTAAAATGCAACACCTTTATATTCTCTAGTTACAGTATTATGCTCTGAGTTGACACCCTGTTTTATAACACATGACCTCTGTGATATCATGATTACTCTAGACACACTATAGTTCTGTTACTCTTAGGGCAACTCAAGTTGTATAAACTCAGACGATGACGACATGAGATATCTGGTATGTAGATGAGGGTTTCCTTAATTGGAGTATCCTCTTGACGTATCTGTCTCATGAATCCATAATCTGAGCTTATGCAACTAGTTTTGTCCATACTTATAGGTATCGCATGTTTAGTGTATTTATCACATGTTTGCCATATTTTGTCGCATGATTATGTGTACCTATGCTCTCTATACCATTTTCCATGCATGTTTTCCGATTCAGACTTATTGATATACATGTATTTACTTGATCTCGGATTTACTGTCATTTTTCTTATATTACTTGTCATTTTCTGTACCTGCATGCCTGGACCACATCACTTGATCATGTACATGTGTGCCTGTTATGCACGCTATTTGGCTTTATCATATGTACTCGCTGGGGTTGCTAACAACCCTAGATTCTCATGCCCAGATCCTGGAGTCTGGACTATGGTGGCTTGGCTGTAACTGATCAGAGTGTGCAGCGGATCCTCCCGTGGTGATCGGAGTACAGCAGAAGCTCTGACACCACCGTAGCTCTTCCTCCCGCTTTTTTCCTGTTTGGCTCCCGAGACCCTCTTGCTACTCATGACACCTCTCAGTTTTTGTATATCTCTTCACGTATTATGTACTTTTTTATTTTCTAGTGATGTAATATTTCTTTAATATTGTATCGCTTTCTGTGATAACCATGTACTCGTATTATTCTGTTGGAATGTATATTGCCACTGTGCTTCCGCCTCTGATTCTTGCTAGTACTGAAGCTTCGCGTATATACGTGAGGGTATTTTTGACCTACGTATATACGTCGCAGTGACGTCTCCGTACCCGCCGGATCGGGGCGTCACATCAGGACTTAACCTAGAACATGTATTTTTACTGACATCGTTGGCTGTTGTGTCACGTTAGTAGTTTTCTCATACTGTCTTAGGTATGATTTCCCCGATCGAGTACCTGTCAGTTGGGGTGTAGCGGCCTGTGCTGTGAAAGTATGCCTCTCGTTTTCAGAATCGCTTAGAGAAGCTATTGTTACGTTGTCATCATCTGGCAAAACAGAGACAACGTTGCAAGATTTTTCCTTTGACTTGGGTTTCTTTGAATCCCATTATTTATCTTGGATAAGATCTGGGTGCACCCACATGATTTCACCAGTCTTCAATGTCAGTGGAAGGAGACCTTTAGCCTCTTGCTGCTTTGTGATTGAGGTTTTACATGTACACAAAAATACAGAATTTCTTAACTTTAAGAATAGAATGCAGGTACTCAGTACTACCGCAATAGCAAGTGACTATGCGGGTCGTGATCCACAAGGAAGGACTAGCGATGGAAGCTTTTTTAGCAAGTTCTCTTTTATGCTACAATCAATGGTTAAAGTCCTTCTTTAGTCTTTAAAAGAAAAGAGAAAAATGGGTTAAAGTGAGTTAGGAAGAAGGTGAGAGATTGAGAAGGTGGAGAAAAATAGAAAATGACTTTATACAAAAAAAGTAAAAAGAGTGAATAGAGTTTAGAGATTGTGGTTTTGGTGATCTAAACTAAAAGTTAAAAGAAAAGAAAGAAAATCTAAAAGAAATACTTACCTCTTCTACTTGATGACTTACCTGAAACCCTTGCATGTTATATCTTGCTTCAGAGGCGATCAACACATAACCCATAAGATCGAGCTCAGTCCCCATTCACATTACATCACCAAGACGAACAAGAATGAAATCATAAGACATCTTGAGGAGGAGAACATCATCATGAAATATCAGTGACACTCACACAAACTTGGCTGTATTGATGCTTCGAGGTTCATTTGGACATTTATCAAAACCAAAAGAGAAAAAGTAGAAATAGAAGAAGAACATATAAATAAGAAAATGAAAATCACCTAGAGGGGGGTGAATAGGTGATAATGCTAATCAATGGACAAATTAAAAATTAAAATGTAACAAACACCACACAAGATTCACAAGATGAATGAAAGCAAGTAAATATAGCAATGATGATGATAAGCAAGTAATAAGTGCAAGAATGTAAACCAATCGCAAACACAAGGATATGTTATCGAGGTTCGAGCACCCAGCTCTACTCCCCGCCTTCCCCAGAAGGATTCTAGCTACTTCCACTATCTCAAAGAAATCACAATTACACCGGAGTACCCAACTCCACAATCTCAATTACAAGCAATTTCTGAGTAGTCAAAAGACCACAAACTCTCTCTTTCAAATGTCTCTTCCCTTATAAAAGGTCCTTAGAGAACAATGAGTAGGAATGAAGCTCTTGTTGTAAGTGAAGAAAGAAAATTAAATCAGAGAGTATTTCAAAAATCACTTCAGAAAATGAGAGAGAATATCAGCACAAAAATCAAGAAACAAATCTCTTTTGAAAGCTTTAAACTTTTGAATTTTTCTTGCAAAAATTGTTGTAAACAAACTCTCCCCAAACACCCCTATTTATAGGAGAGGGCTAGGGTTAAGGGATAATACAAACTTAAGGTTAATTAAGTCATATTAGGTTTGAAATATATCCCTAAATCAAATTTTAAACACAAGAAGACAAAATAAAACAGCTCATTAAAAATGCCCGTTACTGTTCAACGGATAGTTCGGTCGACTGGCCGGTCGACCGCACGTTCAAAATTATGACCGTTGCAGGCCAGCGGTCGACCGCCCGGTCGACCCAATCTATCCGAGAGCAGACTGAGTTACAGTCGGTCGACCGTGCGGTCGACCGCAAATACGTGCACACTGATACATGTACACCTAGAGCTTCAGTCGACTGGGCCGGTCGACCGGCCAAACCTGACATAGGTCCGGTCGACTGTCCGGTCGACTGGCTCAGGTCAAAAAACAGGTTTTGGACAGAAAATTAAAAGGGATTTTGATTTTGACAAAAATACTTTTGAACAGGGATTAGCATAAAACATAAATATATATCTGTAGGCAAAATCTTGTAAATCTTGTATGTAAAATATTTTTGTATAAATTATAAGAAATTATTTTGGATTAAGTATGTGCGCAAAAACGTGTGTGATAGAGCTTCAAACCTATCCACTATTCTTTAACAAACTATAAAACTAAAAATAAAATAATTAAAGACTTCTTGAGCAAGCTTCAAGTCTTTGAGCCATGCTATCCTTGCTAGAGCCTTCTTCTTCTATGATCCTTCCTTGATATGCAATATGCCTTCATAGCTTTATGAACCTAGAAGTTGTTGCAATAGCAAGCAATGCCCTCCAAACATGATACTTGTCCTGAAACTTATCTTAAGCAAATTCATTAGTACCAAATAGCTCTTATTTGTTTGTCATCATCAAAACACAAAACAATTGGAGAGTGTAACCTCTTGGGCCAACAGAAAAAACATAAAAATGTTACCTTTGATTACTTGTAGAAATGATGAAAGAAAGGAGGAGGGTTCGTCGGTGTCACTCTCAACATAAGCCTCTCTCTTACTTACATGAATCTCAGTCTAACCTATGCTTACTAAGAAATAAAGATTACATAAAAAGAAAATAAAAACCTACACCAAAAAGAATGAAAAAGTAGCCTAAAATCTATCTCTGCATGGTCGCTCCCTTTTTGCCTCTGAGATTGCAGGTATTTATAGAAAAAATTCAGAGGTAGAAGAGTATGAAGATAGGGGAAACTGGTTATTTTTGAATCTGAATCCTCCCCTTATCTCCAAACTTGATTTGATGTGGATATTCAGTTCTGCTTTACAGCTTATTGGAGTGTTGATTGCTGAATATAATTTATCAAATGACAGAATTAGAGATAGTGATCAACTTAAGAGTTGTATCCCTTTAAGTCTTCTTTCTAGATCATTTTAAATCATTAGATTTGAGTTTTAGTAGCGAAAGTTATGATCTAAATACTAAAATGTATCCAGTCAGAATCTGAGTCAAAATTGCTTCATCTCATCCATTGATCTTCTCTTATCCATTTATCTCTTTGGATTTTGAATTTAGACTCTGTATTTGACGTTATCCTCAGTTGAACCACTTGATTTACTGAAAACTGAATTTAACCAGCTGTGTTTGTGATCATCCTCCTCTAAACAAATAGATCTAGTTAAATATGAATTTAACTGATATTTATTTGATTTTATCCTCTTTCTCCCCATGATTATCTTCTGTAAAATAGACATTTAAGATAAGAAATTTAGCAGATTTATTACATGATAAATGTGAAAATGCAATAAAGAATAATCAATAAATGTGTGCAATCACACCCCACACCAATCTTTTGCTCGTCCTCGAGAAAAACAAAATTTAAACCTAAAAAATTATTAGACCACTTTTGCAGGTCACGCGATTGCACTGAGCATGTGCAACAGGCCGTTAAACCTCTAGGTTTCTCTTAATGGACGAGTTTTGTCTTGTGAGGGTTTTCAGTGATTGGACCCACAAAATCCATAAAGAAAGAGAAAATGTTAGTATTTTGAAATCACATTTTGAAAGAAAAAATATTTGAAATATTATTGTAAGAATTAAGTAATCTATAAGTTATAGGAAAACAGAAATTTTCATTCCTAAACTTAGTCTCTATTCAAAAATTTGTTATCAATCAAGTAAGGAGTCAAATTGTACTTCTCATTTAGTCTATTACTTTACCCTAAGTCATATGCACCTTCGTGACCGTGAAATTTGACTAAGGATTTTTTTAACTCTAACTCTTATGCCTTATTAATTTATTTATTTTTTGTGGTAATATTCCTTAGTTCTATTAGGCTTTCTAATCTGTCCATGTAACGAGCTTTTAATCGGTGATTTCCAAACAAACGGTCTTAGGGCACCGGGTGAGAAAACACCCCAAGGACTTAAGGACTCAAGCAAACAAGGCCACAAAACTAAGGATTTTATTATATGAACTGCTTTTAAGCATGAATATTTATGCTTTATGAGGCACAAATACCCAGCTTAATCAGAGGATTTATATATATATATATATATATATATATATATATATATATATATATATATATATATATATATATATATATATATATATATATATATATATATATAAACTTATCTAATCATCTTTTGCATAAATACCAAGGCTTGCTTAAGCCAAAGCACCTACCTAATCAATAATTAGATTTGTTTATTTTTCATAGATATACATATATTTTCTTTTTATAAGGCATAAGAATCTTTGTTTTTTGAACCCTAAGTATGTAAGTGTATAAAGTGCGCATATTTCATCAAGGCAAAGATGAAGACTAAATTACTTTGACAAATTATCTTCCTAACCCTAAAAATCAAACAAATAATCTTATTTTGATTAAGTATAAGAAATCCTAATTATAATTTTCCTATTCCTTAAAATTGACTTAATTTCTTTAAAAAATATGTCAAAATATTGTTTCTATTTTTAAAAAGTTTTTTTTTAAAGTAAAGAAAATGTTAATAATATTTTTTAAAAAAAGAAAGCCTAAGTTATATTAGAACCCTCCCCCACACCTATTTCATGTATTGTCCTCAATGTATGAATTTATGCATAGATGCATGAAAAAGAAGAAAGGGAAGGAAAATATTATCTTAAGGTGGTGATTCCGGTGGTGGTCTGATTGGTCACAAATTACGGCCCAATCGAATTTGCGTGGAGTTCGGAGGAACCCACCAGAAACCTCTCTAATATAACCCACTAAAATGATATATATATGAATGATCTTTATTAAGAATTTTATCCCATCTTATTTTCAAATTTCACAAATAATTCGGAGTCAATTTTATCAACACCCTTGTCTCAAAATGGAGTATGAAAAGATGGAATGATTGACTTAGACTTAGGAAGTACGGGAACTAATACCGACTCAGAAATGTGACTTAAGTCTAATAAAGGTTTAGGAGTCGAGATTGTTTTAGGAAGTGAGTCCAAA
The DNA here is from genome assembly GCA_038442645.1 of Agave tequilana. Classification (NCBI taxonomy): domain Eukaryota; kingdom Viridiplantae; phylum Streptophyta; class Magnoliopsida; order Asparagales; family Asparagaceae; genus Agave; species Agave tequilana. Next base: position 47,950 of record JAVJIF010017785.1, on the reverse strand, counting down.
TCAAGAAGTTGAAACTCAAATCGACATTCATTTCCCAACAACAGAATGTGACTTAACATTGGTAATTCAAGTTCAAGAATGACAGGTGTGGGAATCAAAACTGACTCTAAAATATTACTTAAGTTGGGTAACAAAACTGGAGTCAATATTGATTCAGGAATTTGAACTGGATCACAAATTTGAGAATCTAGGTCACATTTCTCATTGAGTTCAATTTCATAAAAATGAGAACTTGCCAATTTATCAATGAGACTTTCAAAAGTATAAAATTGGTCAAGTTCAATATGATGCTCATAAAGATTGGTATTCAATTTCATGATGAATTGGCACAGGATCCAATGTTGACTCAGGAAAAAGATTGAAATCAGGTGAAGACACCAGAGTTATTACTGAATCAGGAAGTAGAATTGAATCACCAAGTTGAGGTTCAGGATCATATTTATTCTCAAGTTCAATTTTAGGAAAGGGATAACTTGCCAAAATGTCAATGTGGTTTTCAAAATTTAGAGTTTGGGCAAGTTCAAATGGATGTGCTGAAATGAAATCTTGTTTTCCAAAACAACATGATTTTTCGGCTCTAACAGAATGGTTAGTGACAGCAGAAATGGTCAAACGGTAAGAATGGAGAGTTTTGGACCATTATATCTATGTCATGATTACGAGCGATTTGAGCCTGAGTCATAACTTCAAGCAGCTTTTCATAGTCGATTGGTTCATCGTTTTGTTACGATTGGACCTAAAAATATGAAGTTTTGTTTTGGAATTTGTGGTGAATTATGAGTCAGTCAGATTTTGTGATTGTTGCTTGGACTTACGCATACTTATTTTCAAGATTGATGATTTTTTATTTTGAACTGATGGAACTGAGTATGATTCTTGGAAATGTTGTGGACAAGGTGGATAAGGAGGACAAGTTGGTTGAAAATTGGACTCGGGGAGGTGAATCCCCATTGACTTTGTGAAGAGTTAAAATTATTTTGAAAATTATGGTCATAAGATTAGGGGCATGGGTTATATTGATTCGGATAAGACCAATCCGGTACACTAAGTTGGTTAAAGTAATGATATGCCGGGTTGGTAATATCCAAAAAGAGGTTGGGTGTAATATGAATTACCATTAAAATTGAAAAATTATTGTTATAAGCCACATCACACAGGAAATGTCAAACACAAACAAAGAAAACAAACAAAGAAGCAAACAAGTAAAAAGAAAAAAAATCTAACCTAAGTTAGGGTAAACTTTAGACCTAGACGACTCTTAACTGGTTAGACTGTCCACGGGGGTATATTGCTGAATCTGACCACAAGTTAATCGGCCAGGTGAGGCAAGATTGATGGGAGGTATCCGTGCTTAAAGCAACGGGCCTAATTATACCAAACGACCAGCCTTTGGGGTTTCGCCCCTCAATCCCCAAGCTTAGATACCGAATTGGCAAGAGTTAAATTCAAATCAACTTTTCCCTTAGGTCAGTCTCCTATTTGAGTCCGAGATGTCCCTAGGGCCAACGTCTACTCAATTTAGTTAAGTTTGGGTTAGTGAATGAGGAGATTGTTTGTGGGCTAAGGGAGGGTAATGACTTCCCCACCTTATCTTGTTTATAGGATAAGTCCTTAAATAAATTTAGTACAGTGTACAAGTATATAGAAAAAAGTAACACTCAAGTAATATTTCATACAAGAATGAACCTTATACTAAATGCTATGTACACATACCTTGGCTCCAGCACTCTTCAACAGTAAATAGAAAATGTAACGAAATAGACACGTGCCTAAATGCAAAGTCTAAATCATTTTTAGCATTTACAATCAATCTTTTACTATTGTTGTTAGAAATGTATGTATAGTGAGTCAAACAAGGAAATAAATAGCTACAGATATTAAACTTTACAATTCAGCCAACCTGCAGAAAATATAGGTTAGTAGTTCACTTAGATTGCCACATGAATGTAGCAAATCTGAAGGCTTCTAGGCTCTGCTATCTTGAGCAGAGTCTAGGGCCACTTATATGTCTACTGCAGCTAAAATTCCTTGTTGTCAAACCTGTACACCAAGAACAAAGAAGAAAGTTAAACCAAAATTTAAATCTAAAAAGAGAATAACTTACCGTCCCTCCCCGGCAACGGTGCCAAAATTTTGATTGAGGTTTTACATGCACAAAAATACATAATTTCAGAACTTTAAGAATAGAATGCAGGTATTCAATACTATCACAATAGCAAGTGACTATGCTGGTCGTGATCCATAAGGAGGGACTAGCGATGAAAGCTTTTTTTAGCAAGTTCTCTTTTATGCTACAATCAATAGTTAAAGTTCTTTTTTAGTTCTTTAAAAGAAAAGAGAAAAATGGGTTAAAGTGAGTTAGGAAGAAGGTGGTAGATTGAGAAGGTGAAGAAAAACAGAAAATGACTTTGTACAAAGAAAGTAAAAAGAGTGAATAGAGTTTAGAGATTGTGGTATTGGTGATCTAAACTAAAAGTTAAAAGAAAAGAAAGAAAATCTAAAAGAAATACTTACCTCCTCTGGTTGATGACTTACCTGGAACCCTTGTATGTTTTACCTTGCTTCAGAGGCGATCAACGCATAACCCATAAGATTGAGCTCAGTCCCCGTTCGCGTTACATCATCAAGACGAATAAGAATGAAATGATATGACATCTTGAGGGGGAGAACATCATCATAAAATATCGGTGGCACTCACACAAACATAGCTATATTGATGCTTCGAGGTTCACTTTGACATTTATCAAAACCAAAAGAGGAAAAGTAGAAATAGAAGAACATATAAACAAGAAAAAACATAAAAATATTACCTTTGATTGCTTGTAGAAACGATGAAAGAAAGGAGGAGAGTACGTCGGTGTCACTCTCAGCATAAGCCTCTCTCTTACTTACATGAATCTCAGTCTAAGCTATGCTTACCAAGATATAAAAATTACATAAAAAGAAAATAAAAACCTAAACTAAAAAGAATGAAAAAGTAGCCTAAAATCTATCTCTGCATGGTTGATCCCTTTTTGCCTTTGAGATTGCAGGTGTTTATAGGAGAAATTCAGAGGGTAGAGGAGTATGAAGATAGGAGAAACTGGTTATTTTTGACTTTGAATCCACCTCTTATCTCTAAACTTGATTTGATGAGGATATTCAGTTCTGATCTGCAGCTTATTGGCGTGTTTATTACTGAATATAACTTATCAAATGACAGAATTAGAGATAGTGATCAACTTAAGAATTGTAGCCCTTTAAGTTTTCTTTCTGGATCATCTTGAATCATTAGATTTAAGTTTCAGTAGCGAACGTTATGATTCAAATACTAAAATATATCCAGTCAGAATCCGAGTCAAAATTGCTTCATCTCATCTGTTGATCTTCTCTCTATCCATTTATCCCTTTGGATTTTGAATTTGGACTCTGTATTTAATGTTATCCTCGGTTTATCTTTAGCTTTAACTACTTGATTCATCGAAAATTGAATTTCACCAACTGGATTTGGGATCCTCCTCTAACCAAATAGATCTAGTTAAATATGAATTTAAATGATATTTATTTGATTTTATCCTCTTTCTCTCTATGATTATCTTCTGTAAAATAGACATTTAAGACAAGGAATTTAGCAGATTTATTACATGATAAATGTGAAAATGTAATAAAGAATAATTCAATAAATGTGTGCAATCACTTTGCTGAAGGATTACTTATCTCCAGTCGTGTCTTTGGGATTAGAGAACATCCATTAGGGACTGTGATTTTCAGCAGAGTGCCGAGCTCAAGAGTCACCATGTTTGCAGTGACTTTCTTTTATTCTGACTTTAAAGTCAGAACTCCGGCGTCGATCAAAGCCTAAATTTTGTCTTTGAGGATATAGCATTTGTTAGTAGGATGATGAACTATCCTATAGAAGAGGCAATAATTGGGATCGTTTGTGTGTCCCACTTCGTTAGGGCGTCGGGCCTCAGACAGCTTTAACTTATTCTCTTTTTGGAGCAAATGGAATATTGTAACCACCTGCTCCTCTTTGAAGAAATACTATTTCAGAGGAAACTTAAACTCCTGATTATTGACGCCGCTCTTCTTGGCCTTCGGAGGAGTTTCCCCCGACAACTCTATAGACATGGTTTCTTTCCCTTTTGATTGGGAAGACTGTGCCATTTCCTTGCGTCCTTTGTTATTCATACCACATTTTCCTTTAGGTATGGACGACTCAAACTTTTTAGCCGACTTCTCGGCTATTTCAGCTTGCTCGACCAGCTCTTTCCAGGTGTGGACTTTAACTGCTCCCATGCAAATCTCTACTTGGTTCAGGAAGTTGTGCCTACATGTTTGCAATAGCATAGGTAATGGCATCCCTGCTGGACACATCAGAGATAAGTTCCTGAACCGTTTAATGTAATTACGGACCAATTCTCTTTTCTTCTGTACGGTATAAAGAAGTTTATTTATGGTTACCTCAGTATCATCCTCATAGAAGCGAGAGAGGAACCGCGTTTCTAAATCAATCAAATAATTAATGGAACCCTGTGGAAGGCTTCTGAACTAATCGAAGGCTACTCTTGTGAGAGTACCAATAAATAATCTGGCCATGATAGCATCATTATTTATGACATTACCAGTCTGAGATCGCAAGTAATAGATATGCTGATTTAGTGAGCTTTTACCATCATATGTATGTAACGTAGGTGGCTTAAACTTTGACGGATATGGCAGTGAATCCCATTCAAGTGGGTACGGACTAGTCATACCTGCCTTCTTCAATTCAACCCTTTGAGTTAGGGATGCGATTTGAGCTTGGGATGCCTTTAAGAACCTCGGTATCGATGGAAGAGCTTTCCTTTGACTTCTCAGTCTTAGGTTCTTCATCATCGTTATACTCTTCCTCATTATGATTGCTCCCGGTATCATTATTATTCCGGTTAGTGAGGAGTTGAGATACACTTGTTGGATGTTCCAAGGCTTCTTGCTCGGCCTTGGAGGTCTGCTCTTGAGCCTCCATTCGTCGACGAAGGTCATCATTACTGCTATCGACCATATAGCTGATACTCTGCCTGTTTGCACAGAGGTGACGTTGCTAAAGAGGCATATCCACTAGCTTCTCCCTTATCGTCAGACCATTAGAAGAGACTTTTCAATGGTTCAGGTGACATCACCCAGTTGAAGAGGATGGTTGTTCATAGTTATAGGGTATTGCTACCCTGGATTTTGTGTCTCGAAATGCACCTTCTTGTCCTACTAAGACTTGGCCCAAGCCGGGGCTATAGTCTGAGTCTGGAGAACTGAACGAAGGGGAATTAGTATCCCGTCTCCCTCGTCTGCCCTTGAGCGGTTCACGTCCCCTCCCTATCATATTGACGGATGCTGAGGGTAGATCTGGTAAGTTTCGTGTTTTGCTCTTTTTGTGAGGCTTGACAGGGGCTCGAATTGATAGTCGGTTGAAAACTGATTGTTGGACTGGAAGAGTAGCGTAACTAGCCCTAGTCGGCAATGGAGTGAATGGACCATCAACAACTGACATCCTACTTGTTCACAGCAGGTGGGAGAGGTATGGAGTAGTTCTAACTTTCGTTTGTAGATCAGTATCAACCAAGCTTACATGATCTTGTACAAAGACTCGAGGCGATCGTGTACTGTGTTGCTCGGGTTGGGGAACAACATTGAGGCTTCTGTTTTTAGGTGATTCAAAATCACCTTATCAGTTATATTAACTTCACTTGGCGGAGTTATACTTGTAGCTCTGCCCCTGTTCGGAATTGGAGTTTCACTAGTATTCAGAGAGAGAGTTTAGAGTAAACCTTTGATGTTCGTGTGTTGATGTTCAAAAAGCTCCAAATGTAGTTGTAGGTTTACTATACTCCTTCCGAATCACCGTCGTAGCATAAACTATTACGGGTCGATTCCACAAGGAGAGCTAACGATAGAAGCATTCACGGTTCTTATATTGAGATTGTGTTAAGAAGAAAAACTAAGGTTCTTCTTTGTTTTAAGAAAAAAAACAAAACGATGGAGAAAGTGAATGAGAAATTCTTTGTGGTTTTGTGGAAGAAAAAGGAAAAGAATGGAAAGAACGATGAAGTGAAAATGGTTGTATTTTGAAAAGAGAACGTGTTAAGAAAAGAAACTTTGAAGTACTATAGGAAGAGAAACCGTGACTAACTAACACTCTAATTTACTAACTTACTAATCTCATAGGGTGATGCATGCCTCATATTGATTCATCGGTAAAGATTTGTCTTGCTTGTTTGGTCAAAGTATTGTCCCATGTAGAGGATGAGTTATCTTCTCGGCTTGACTCGTTGCCTCATTGATTCATTGGCTCCCGAGATAGATTTTCAGTGATGGAATCAAGGATAGTCACTCAAAGATATGCTAAGAAAGAAAATACAAGATTCATTAGTCCATCAAAGCTATACTCAAGCTAGCATTGAAGTAAGAAAATTGTACTACTAATCAATAGCATAGTTAAGTGCTCCATCTTCATGTTCCATCAAGGCACTTGTTCTAAAGACAAGGCTCTAAATGAGGCTCACATGAATCATATGGAAGGAGAACAAGCATTTGCTAGGAATTAAAAGTAACTCATCTTCATTGGGGATAATAGAGACTTGAAATTTGCAAGACTACAATAAAGCATCAAATGATTCACATGAGTTAGCAATCACCTAAGAGTTAGTAGTTAGTAAAGTTAGAGGTTAGTTAGTCATGTTAGAAAGTTAGCTAGACATTGAAGTAAAAATCAAACAACAATCCATTGTAGAAGGTAATGCAAAAGTAGTAAAAGCTTGAAGAAAATAATGCACTAGAATGAGAAAAGATGGAAAGAAAGAAGGATCAATTCTTGCATTGAGTTGTCACCTACTCTAATTACAAGATTTCTCACTCTCTCTCTCTCTCTCTCTCTCTCTCTCTGCTGGATTCTAGAAGGAGAAAGAAATTACAAGAGCAACTAAAGAAAACCTAGAGAAAATCCCAACAATTCCCTCAAAAATACAATGCTCTTCTCTCCTCCCGCATTACAGAGGCCCTAGGGGTCTATTTATAGGCTCCAGGAGATGAGGCCTTCTAATCAAAGCTGTGGGATTAAACGCTGGATCAACGGCCAGATGATTGCCGCGGATCCGCGGCCAAAGCCGCGTTTCCGCGGCAGAATCTTGGCCGTTGCGCCAGCGATTTCTTCTGACATTCTGTTATCCTTCTTGTGCCTTGCTGGACTTTCTAGAATGTAGGGAATATCCGTGGATGAATCCAGATATGGGCTTCTTCTTTGGGCTTCTCAATTAATCCCTTAATTCCCTTAGAAAATCATTGTTGATGGGCCTTCATCTCCATTAATGTTGGACCTGAAAAAAGAGAGAAAAAAGCAATAAAATCTAATTTTTTTCTTCATATAAGCATAATATGGTAGTGAAAATGATGCAATAATGTCTTCAATCACACCCCCATACCTAGCTTTTGCTCGTCCCCGAGTAAAAAGAAAAAATTCTAACTAAATTATTAGACCATTTTCGTAGGTAATACGATTGCACTGAGCATGTGCAACAAGCAATTAAACCTCTAGGTTACCCTAGAGGAGGAGTGTTGTCTCCTGAGGGTTTTCAGCGGATTACACCCACAAAATCCAAGAAAGAAAATGTTAGTGAAAAAGAAAGATTTTATTATCCATGTTTTTCAAGAATCTCATTGATCTATTGGTTTCGGGTTACTCTAAACTTGTCTTTCTTTTTATAAGTTTCATTTTAGAGTCTTGTTTTCAACTTAGGTTAAGTTTTTAAGGAACAGAGAGAAAACTGGATTTTTTATCAAGCCTAGCATATATATCTATGTATATGAGGAATTTTTCTTAGACTTGAGTTCATTTATTTACTTATATATACATATATATATATATTAATTTATTTATATTTACATCTCCTTAGCTTCATTAGACTTTCTAATTTACCCATGTAACGAGCCTTTTACCGATGACTCCCAAACCAGCCGGTCTTAAGACACTAGATGAAGATACATCCCTAAGGTCCAAGGACTCAAGTAAACTAGGCCACGAATGCTAAGGACTTAACCACCTTTAGGCATGACTGGCCATGCTTCTTAAGGCACAACTAACCAGCTTAATTAGTGATTAAGTTTTTATTATATATATATATATATATATATTAATATATATATATATATATATATATATATATGTGTAAATAAAATCACTATGTCTTTGATTAATCCCTCAATATGTAAATGTATATAATGCTCAGGAAAGAATCAAAATCTAGCTATCTTTTCTATTCTTTTTCTTAACCTAAAGATCCGACAAAACTCCTCTTTTCAACTTATATTAAGAAATCTTAGTTTAGGATATCCGTAATTCCTAAGATCAAGTTTAATTCTTTTAAAAATGGATCAAAATATTTTTTTTAAGGTAATCCTAAAAAGAAAATGAAAAATCCTAAAATGAAAAATGAAAAATCCTATGTTAGTTTCTACCCCCCATACCTATCTCATGCATTGTCCCCAATGTATGTAAGATAATGTATGCATGAAATAGGTAAAGAAAAGGTGTCACCCTCTCCGTCGTTTTGAACCAGCGGTGGTGCTAGGTCCGGCTGATTGTGAACGCCGCAGACCTTCCTCAATTCGGTCTAAACGAGTCGTCTGCTCCTCAACTTGTTTGCGCAATCTAATTTGTCCCCGGAATATCTTCTTCATGCCTCGCCAAATGGTAGACATGAAAGCACGTGAATCAGTAGGGGGTCATGTTGCCAAAAGACAGGCTCATCATCTTCCTCTAAAAGTTTCTCTGAAGAGAACTCAACTGGTGCATCTTCGGACTGGACACTAGGAGTCCAGACCGTATGAAGACAACTATTATAGGCACTAGTGGCCCTCTCTGGTGCAATGAATACCCTCTCGTATTAGTCAAAAACATCATCTGGTAGGAAAGTCCTACACAGACGAGTTATCAGAACTGGGTGTGAGTACTTGGCACCACGTGTGCGTGAAGAATTTGCGATTAGATTATGGAAGATTGTTTTATTAATGCAGATCGTGTGCTGCCGAGTCATGAGGTCATGTATGATTTGCAACACTGGCCTGTTAAAGGAGGTTGTATGGTCCAGTCCTAAAATGTTGCGTTGAATCCATCGACCAACGCAATGTACATTTCTAAACGTTGTACTGACTTTGAGCCCCCTGTCCTGCTCTGTACAGCGAGCCCCCATGATAGACATGTAATTGATTAGAGGAAGGGGGTCGCTATGATGTGGGTTACATGGGACATTTGTGAGTTCCTCTAGCAGAGGAAGCGTGATAATGATATCTCCCGTGGGCATATGTACCATAATTTGGTAAGTGTCAAAGTTTACAGAAGCATGGTCTATGAAAGTGTAGAACAATTTGACTGACTCAGGACAATAATAAGATTCTCTATCTAAATTATCATATATTAAAGCATACCAATCCCAAGCACGAATACGATCTAAGAAAATATGCCCATATCCGTTAATATCGCTAAGAATTTGAGAAAATTTTTTTTCAGTGAATATTGATGGTGCCATGATCAAGATATAAAGCAACGGGAAGATTTCAGAGAGTATAACGCAAAGCTCCCCCGGACTACGTGGGGGGAACACAAATTGATTACAGAGAGCAATCGGCTGTGGCAGATGATGATCAGGTACTGGATCTGGAGAGTTCAGAGGGCCGCGACAGCAGCAAAATTTGGTGGCGCTCCAGATGCGCTCAAACAGCCGCGGAGGCGCGACTTCTGCCGAGGAAACACGGCAGAGTTGAGGAGGCAGAGGGGGAGAAAAATTTGAGGGGCGGCGCTGGCTTTGTGTTTTTCAGATCTGGGGTGAGAGCTAGGGTAATGAATGAGATACGGGGTAGAAAGTATTTATAGAGAGCTGAGAGAGATAAAATCCCTAAATTACCCTAGTTGGAATTAGGAATTTACAACCCTAGGGTAATTTAAAGGAGTTTATGGAGAGAGGAAAGTTCTAGGTGCTATTTAGCACCTAAGTCCATTTATTTGTAGTTATTTTTATCTTTTTCTTATTATTTATTTATTTTTCTTATTATATATATATTTTTTATTTTATTTTTATTTTTTTTAATTATTATTTACAGGAGAGGTCCCAAAATGATATGCAGGAGGTATAGGGAAAATTTACAAATGATGTGATCACATGTAAACTGGGTCACAAAGACCCAGTTCAAGAACATCGTGTGACTCGAATTCTGTAGTAAAAAACGGCTTTAGGCGTTGACCGTTGACTGTAAAAGTGTTGCTATTTTTAGGATCAAAAACTTCAATGGCACCATGAGGGAAGACTCTTTGAACGATGTATGGACCTGACCACCTGGTTTTCAATTTACTAGAAAAGAGGTGGAGTCTTGAGCTATACAGCAGAACTTTTTGTCCTGAGACAAAAATTTTCTTATGAATTGATTTATCGTGGAAGAGCTTAGTTCTGTGTTTTGCAATCCGAGCGTTATCATATACATCGTTTCTCAGTTCTTCTAATTCGGATATTTGCAATTTTCTCAAAGCACCAGCTTTGTCCAAGTCCAAGTTCAGCTGTTTCAATACCCACATAGCTCGGTGCTCTAACTCCACAGGCAAGTGGCAGGGTTTTTCAAATACAACTCGATATGGAGATATACCGAGGACAGTCTTGTAAGCAGTCCTATAAGCCCATAGGGCATCAATGAGTATGATGGACCAGTCCTTACGATTCTGTCCAACAGTTTTCTCCAATATTAGTGTGATTTGTCTGTTGGTGACTTCCACTTGCCCGTTCGTCTGAGGATTATAGGCCGTGGTTAATTTATGAGAGATAGAGTATTTTCGCATTAGGGCTTCAAAAGCCCGGTTGCAGAAATGACTCCCGTTATCACTAATTATCGCACGGGGGGGGCTCCGAAGCGTGAAATGATATTTTCTTGTAAAAACTTGATGACAACTTGGTTGTCATTTGTCCTAGTTGGAATAGCTTCAGCCCACTTGGAGACGTAGTCTACAGCCACCAAAATATATTAGTTGCCATAAAGGCAGAAGGAAGGGTCCCATGAAGTCAATGTCCCACAAATCAAAAATTTCAACCTCCAAGATAGGTGTAAGGGGCATCATGTCTCTACGTGTGATTCGACCCGTCATTTGACATCTGGCACAGAGCTTGTAGAAAGTATACGCGTCTTTAAAGAGAGTGGGCCAGTAAAATCCACTCTGAAGTACTTTTTCAGCAGTCTTTCGTGGACCAAAATGTCCACCGCAAGCTAACTTGTGACAGAAGGTCAAAACACTCTGATGTTCATCCTCAGGAAGACACCTTCTTATTATCTAGTCAGGACAATATTTGAATAAATACGGTTCATCCCAAAAGAAAAACCGTATTTGACTCATAAAGCGGTGTTTGTCCTGACCTGACCAATCGGAAGGTGTTCGCCCAGTTGTAAGGTAATTTGCTATATCAGCATAGCAGGGCTCTTTACACATTGTGAAAATGCGTTCGTCAGGAAAGTTGTCATTTATTGGGATTGTCTCCTTTGGTGCATTAGGAATTCGTGAAAGGTGATCTGCTACCACATTCTCAACACCCTTTTTGTCCTTAATTTTCAAATCAAACTCTTGCAAAAGAAGTATCCATCGAATAAGTCTAGCCTTTGCGTCCTTCTTTTGCATCAAGTATTTAAGGGCGGAGTGATCAGTGAAAATCGTTGTCCTGGACCCTAGTAGGTATTGACCGAATTTCTCTAACCCAAACACAACAGCTAAAAATTCATTTTCAGTAGTTGTGTAATTTAGTTGGGCTTCATTAAGCGTCCTACTAGCGTAGTAAATCACGTGTTGCCTATTATCAATACGTTGTCCTAGAACAGCGCCTATAGCATAATCGGAGGCATCACACATGATCTCGAATGGCCTAGTCTAATCTGGTGCAGAAATTATCGGTGCCGAGACAAGTCTGTGCTTAAGCTCCTCCCAAGCTTGTAAACATTCTTCATCAAATTTGAAGGGTACATCTTTCCCTAAGAGATTTGTCAGAGGTTTAGCAATTTTGCGAATGAATCATCTATAGAAACCGACGTGCCCTAGAAATGATCTAATGTCTTTTAAGCACTTTGGCTCAGGGAGCTTTGTTATTACTTCCACTTTAGATTTATCAACCTCAATTCCTTTATTTGAAACTTCGTGCCCTAGAACGATTCCTTGCTTGACCATAAAGTGACACTTCTCCCAGTTGAGTGTCAAGTTTTTCTCCATGCATCGTTGTAAAACCAGCTTAAGATGGTACAAGTATTGTTCAAAGGAATCGCCATAAATCGAGAAATCATCCATGAAAATCTCCAAAAATCTCTCCACCATATCTGAAAAAAGACTAAGCATGCAACGTTAAAACGTTGCGGGAGCATTGCATAGGGCATTCTTCGGTATGCAAATGTTCCAAAGGGACAGGTGAAGGTGGTTTTGTCTTGATCCTCAGGAGCGATAGGGATTTGATTATATCCTGAATATCCATCCAGGAAACAGTAGTACTCATGTCCCGCTAGTCTCTCGAGCATTTGGTCAATGAACGGAAGGGGAAAGTGGTCTTTACACGTGGCAGTGTTCAATTTTTGGTAATCAATACAGACTCGAATCTTCGTAGGAAGTCGAGTTTGTACTAATTCTTTTTTATCGTTTTCTACCACGGTAAACCCTGCTTTCTTTGGCACAGCGTGGACTGGACTTACCCATTGGCTATCGGATATGGGATAGATAATCCCATTATCTAACAGCTTCAAAATCTCAGTTCTAACAGCCTCCTGCATGATTGGGTTCAGTCTACGTTGTGGGTCACGTTTTGTTTAGTATCCTCTGTCAAATGAATCCGATGTTGTACTATGGAAGGACTAATCCCCTTTATGTCAGCCATGGTCCAACCAATTGCTTCTCGATTTTCTCTTACCACTGTAAGAAGATCCTCTTCTTGTTGTTTAGTAAGATGGGACGCAATTATCACGGGAAAAGCTTCTTTCTCATCCAAGTACTGGTACTTGAAATGGTTGGAAAGAACCTTAAGCTCAGAAGAAGGGACAGGATCTATCAATGATTGTTCTTTGTGCAAGGGAAGGATAGGGGTGGTATTTGTGGCCCATTCCACAGTCGACTCAACAATCTGATCAAGGTTGAAGTTATCAACAATCTGATCAAGGTTGAAGTCATCAGACTCCAAGTCAAATTCTTTATCGAACTCATATTCAATCTCCATGTCATGTTCACTTGTTAATCTCTCGATTAAGTTCACTTAAAATGACTCATTATCCAAATCTCGAGGTTGTTTTCTCAGGTGGAAAACATTCACCTCTTTTGTCATATCTCCAAAAGTTAGACGCATTGAGCCATTCCTACAGTTGATGATTGGGTTTGCAGTGGCTAGGAAGGGTCGTCCTAGAATGACAGGTGTCTGAGCTCTGGGATTGTGTACGGGTTGCGTCTCTAGAACAATGAAGTCTACGGGGTAAATGAATTCCCCGACTCGTATTAGAACATCTGTAATCTCCCCCTTGGGAATCTTTACAGATCGATCAGCCAATTGTATAGTAACTTTGGTTGGACGGATGTCGCCCAACCCAAGTTGCTGATACACAGAGAAGGCAAGAAGATTGATGCTGGCTCCTAGATCAAGTAACACCCTGTTGATCGTGGTCTGTCCTATAATACAGGAAATGGTTGGGCTTCCTGGGTCCTTATATTTCACAGGAATTGGCCCAGTTAGCAACTCACTTATGTTTAAAGCTAGGAAGACCTTCTTTGGGACATTTGCTTTCCTTTTCTTGGTGCACATTTCTTTTAAGAACTTGACATATGATGGGATTTGTTGTATGACATCAAGAAGGGGTACATTGATCTGGACCTGATTAAACATTTCCCTAATCTTCTCCATGTGAGCATTAATCTTTTGATTTGCTAGCCTATTAGGAAATGGTACAATAGGCTTGTATGGTTGCTCATTTGATTTGTCTTTGTCAGTGGATTTAGAGGCTGATTGTTGTGAACTTGAAGATGGATCATTTTGAGTTTGTGGTACCAGAACATGAGGTGTGGATACTGATACTGATTTATTGGGCTGATTGGAAACCTGATTGTCTATCCGCTTTCCAGATCTCAAAATATGAAAAGTGTTGCATTGACTTGGACCTATGTCTTCAGCTTCATGAATAGGGAAGGGGTTTTTAGGATTGGGCAATGGCTGACTTGGTAGTGTTCCTTTTTGTCTTTCATTCAAAGAGTTAGCCAGTTGACCTATCTGAACCTCTAACCTGTTGATAGCCTGATTGTGGTTGTTCATCATTGAGGCCTGGGTTTTGGATAAGGTTTCAATCATTCTTTCTAAATCTGACAATTTTTTATCTGGATGATTTTGTGTTTGTTGCTGATATGTGGGCTAGAAGTTTGATTGATGATTTGGTGCACTCAGATATGATTGAAAATTGGGTAGACTCTGGTGGAAACTGGGTTGATGAGACTGAGCAGGATATTGATGTGAGAATGGTTGCCTTGGTTGCTCATGACCAGACTGACTCCATGAGAAATTTGGATGGTTTCTCCATCCCGGGTTGTATGTTTTGGAGTATGGGTTGTAGTTGGGTCTGGTGTATGCTGCATTCATATTTTTAGGGTACATTTGAGCTTGGTAGATAGGATACTCTTCAAACAGGTGGTTCAGAGCATGGCAGTAGGTACAACCCGGGTTAATCACAGGTGGTGGGTTGACCTGATTCACAGCAATTGGTTCCCTACCTTCAAGCAGTTCTAGCCTTTTCATCAATTGTGTTATTTTCGCCTCGGCAGCTATGGAGGATTCAATCGAATGCATACCGGTTCTGAAAGTGGTGGGATTGGTTTCTCTGGGCAAGATTCCCACTGAATGATTTTTTTGGCTAACGCTTCAAAGAGATCTCAACCCTGGTTCTCATTCTTTTTCAAAAATTTCCCTTGGCACATGGTTTCAAGGAGTGTCTTGGTTTGATAGTCTAGTCCGTCATAGAGAATTTGGCACTGCCGCTATTTCTCTATGCCGTGATGAGGACATTGGGCTAGTAAATCTTTAAACCGTTCGAAATACTTCCAAAATGGTTCACTAGATTCCTGCTTGAACTGCATTATATTTTTTCTGATGAGGGCTGTTTTATGAATGGGATAGAACTTCTTTAGAAAGACTTTGACAAAATCATCCCATGAAGAGATAGAACTGACGGGCAAATTATATAGCCATTTCTTTGCTATATCCTTAAGCGCGAAGGGTATGAACCTTAGTCTAACAGCGTCTTCCCCCAGTTGGGGAATTCTCATCATCAAACATACTTCTTCAAACTCACGAATGAAGAAATATGCATCCTCGGATTCTAGGCCATGAAACCTAGGGAGTGTATTTATGAATTGTGGTTTAAGCTCAAAATTGTTTCCATTTACTTCCGGTAAAAGAATGCATTAAGGAAGTGATGTGCGAATAGGGTAGAACTTGTCTTGGAGAGAAGTATTGTTAGCCATGATTGGAATTGTGTCAGGAGGTGGTGTTTGTGCAAGTGTAGAAATCCTAACAAGTCTTGCAGAAGTTGGATCCCTATACCACTCTTGCATGCACAATCACAGACAACGTTCACCGATCAAGCAAGCGAAGAAAAAGAAAAATAACAAACAAGAAAAGAAAAAGTAATCACAAGCTATCTAGGATACCTGGACCTAGACGACTCCTAACTGTTCGATGAACCGAAGGAGGTTATTGCTCGAGTCAGACCACAGTTAATCAGCCAGGTAGGGGCAAAATACGGTGGGAGGTATCCGTGCGTAAACAACGGGCCTTAATTACGCCAAACCACAGTATCTTCGAGGCTTAACCTCTTAATCCCCAACCTTAGACACTGATTTGACTGGAGTATGAATCAAAAACAATTTTCAACTTCAGCTGATCTCTTAATGAGTCCGGATGTCCCTAGGGGCCAACGTCTATCAATTTTTATTAAAAAGCATGGGATTGTGGCTTGGATAATGATTTTTGGGCCATGTGATTAGTCTACAATTCTGCATTTTTATGTCGCATTTTCCCACCAGTTTATGAATAAATAGTCGGTCTAATACGTGTTTTGGTCTTTATTGCAGGTACAACCAAAGTTCAAGGGCAAAGATGGAATAAGAGCCTAATTCTTCCCAATTAAGGGTAATTAATCCCGCATTACTTGGAGGCCAAGCAAGGGATCATCTAGAAGATACATTGAACCTAGCCTCTCGCGCACATCAGATGAATCTGCGGTCGAAATTGCCCGAAATTGGATATACCTGGAAGCAGCTAGAAGCCAGACGAACGCGTGGAAGAAATCCAGACGCACAATTCCCTAGAATTGCCGCAAAACGCGGCAAAGGCGCGGCAATTCTAGGGAGCCACGCGTCGATTTTCGACGCGTGGCCCCGTCTCATCTTCCAGAAGCCTCTGAGCCCTATAAATACCCCTGCAATTGCCCAGAGCGCGAGCAGTCTTCGTTTTTAGGAGTAGATCCAGATTTTTAGTGTAGTGTAGGTGAGAGTTTTTCATTTCTTGTATTTTGATTTCTTTTTAGATCATTGTAGTAGGGCTGAGTGATTTCTAGAGAGAGATGAGTGAGGGATTGATGTAATAGAGAGTGACACTCTATGTAAAGGTACCTCCTTTCTCTTCCATTGTAATCTCCTTCTCCTTCTACATGATTTCTAGCTAACTTTTTCTTCTCATGGCAATCTAACTACTAACCACTAACCTATCTAACCACTTACTTGATAATCCACATGAATCGGGTTGCCTCTACAAGGCCTTGTTCTTGCAAGAGCCATTGATGGCCAAAGATGATGGATTCTAACAATCTAACTTGCTAACTTGCTAACTTGCTAACCAAGCTAACTCTCTTTTATTTTCATGCTCTTTTATTTCATGCTTGTAGTGTAATGAGTGATGCTTGTAATTGCTTGTTCTTGTTGCAATGTTTTGATTGTTATGAACCATCCATGAGCCATGCTTTGTATTGCTTCTTGAAGATAAGGATTGTGATGGCCGAGGATCAAAATGTGAGGCAACTATCTCGAAGAGGTTAGTATGGTTAGTGGAGTACTTAGTAATTAGTAGCCATGAGTTTTCTTTTACCTTTGTTTTAGAAATCGTTTTCAAGTTCCTCTTCTTATTTTCTTATCGACGGTTTCATCGCTCTCCTCACCTACCACATGCTTATTTTCATTTTCTCATTCTTTTTCATTCTTTCAACATAGAAGAATTGTTAACATCTGACGTGACTAGAGACTGTTAATGCTTCTATCGCCTCCCTTCCCTGTGGATACGACCCGTTAAGCCAATGCTATAACGGAAGTATCGAGGGTATACTAAGCACATTCAAGCTTTTCATTTGATTTCATAAATACACATTTTGAGTGCTAGTTTCCACCCCGATCAAATTTTTGGCGCCGTTGCCGGGGAAGGGAATGGTTTTGATGTCACGTTTTTGTTAACATTTGTCTTCTCTGTTTTGGTGTGCAGGGCAATTTTTACAGGTGCTTAATATTGCAGAACATAAGCTAGCTTTGCATCTCCCTGCTCTTGAAAGCAGGGCCCCAGATTTTGAACAAAAGCCGCGGATCCGCGACATTTGCCGCAAAACCACGGCATTTCTGTGAAAATTGTATATGTTGTTGTTCTGGGACGTCTGAATTGTAATAGCTAGTTAATTTCTGCTGCTATCTTTCTTGCTTTGATTGCCTACACACCATAATAAATAAAAGAACTAAAATACGGTAATTGGACGTTTTTAAAACGGTTTAGACATTTGCATTTAGGCACGTGTCAATTCAATTCCAATATACTGTATTTTGTTCTGTTGTTGTGATCTGGATGGAGATGTACATATGGCATTGCATATAGCATAGGAAAAACACGTGGGTGATTTATCACTTTGTGTTATATTCTTGTCTATATTGCACACTTGCATGAATTGAACTTAAGGGCAAACTCCAAACAAGATAAGGTGGGATTTAATTACCCTTCCTTGGCCCAAAAATCATCTCCCCACTCACACAACCCAAGCCCTAATAAAATTTGAATAAACGTTGGCCCCTAGGGACATTTCATCTAGGTCTAGGTCAACCCTCCTCTTGGCTTGGTTTTGATTTTTCTTTTCTTTTTGTTTGTTGTTTGATTTTTTCTTTTTGTTTGTGATTGTTTGTGTGAAATGGCATTCAACAATAACAATTCTTTCAATCCGAACATGAATCCATATTTCACATCGACTCCATTTGGTTCGGATAATTCCAACCCGGCGTTTTACAATATGCACCAACCAAATACACCGGGTTGGCCTTATCCGAATCAATACAACCCATACCCACATTCTAATAACTATAATTTTCATAATAATTTCAACTCTTCACCGAGTTATTGGGGATTCACGTACCCCGAGTCAAATTCTCAACCTCCTTGTCCACAATATCCACCTAGTCCACAATAACCACAATATTCATTCTCCGATTCTGCTTCATATATTCCTTTTTCTGGACCTCCCATTGAAGAAAAATCTGAGTTCCAAAAGAGGATAGAAGCCAATCTACTAGAGGCAGAGCAACAACTTAAGACCAAATTAGCCTCTCCAATTCCACCACATTTTCAAGATACATACTCAGTTCCACCAGTCCAAAATAAAAGACCATCAATTTTGGAAATGAGTATGCGTGAGTCCAAACACAAATCCCAAAATCTGATGGACTCACAATTTCAATATCACTTCCAAGACAATACTTCATCTTTCCATCAAAACAATGAAGTAATCAATTATGGAAAGATGCTTGAAGAAATGACTCATGCACAAAATGCAAGAAATCGTGACATAGAGTTGATGATCCAAACTCTTCATTCTCATCCTATTTCTAATGTCACTAGCCACTCTATTAAAGAAGATGAGTCATGTAGTCTTGAAAATCCAGATTCAATTTCAGCACAATCACCTGAACTTGTCCAAAATTCAGATCCCATTGACATTTTGGCAAGTTTTCCTTTTCCTGAAATTGAACTTGAGTGTGAATATGATCCTGAAATTCCACTTGATGATTCAATTTTCCTTCCTGATTCAATTATGACTCCGGTATCTTCACATGATTTCAATCCTTTTCCCGAGTCTGTATTGGATCCAGTGCCTATTCATTGTGAAATTGAATCACCAATTTCTTATGATGATCATATTGAACTTGACCAATTTCATACTTTTGAAAGACCCATTGATAAATTGGCAAGTTCCCATTTTTGTGGAATTGAACTGAATGAGGAATGTGACTTTGATCCTCCAATTTGTGATCTTGTTCAAATTCCCGAATCACTATTGACTCCTGTTATGTTACCCAATTTGAGCAACATTTTAGAGTCAGTTTTGATTCCCATACCTGTCATTTATGAACTTGAATCACTACTCATAGAAAGTCACATTCCATCATGGAAAATAATGGTGGACTTGAGCTTCATTTTCTTGATTTGGACCCACTTCCTGAACCGATTTCAACTCCTGAACCTTTACTTGATTTAAGTCTTTTTTCTGAGTTGATATTAGTTCCTGTGCTTCCTGAGTCCAAATCAATCATTCCATCTTTTCATACTCCATTCTGGGACAAGGATCTTGATAAATTTCACTCCGAAATTATTTTGAAAATTTGGAAATTAGATGGGGTAACATTTTTAATAAAAATCACACATGCATACATCTTTCTAGTGGGTTGTATCATGGAGGTCTATGGTGGGTTCCTTCGGACTCCACGCAATAATGATTGGGCCGCCTTTCGTGGACCAATCCGACCACCACCGGAACCACCACCTTGAGGTAATTTTTTTTCCTTCCCTCTCTATTTGTTTCATGCACACATATATCACGATGCATTGAGGACAATGCATGAAATAAGTGTGGGGGAGGGTTTACTAACATAGAGTTTTTAGATCTTCTTTCTTTTACACTTCTTTTAGAAAAAATAAAAAAAACTAAAAAAAAATAAAATAAAAAACTTTTTGAAATAAGAGACAAAGTTTTTGATCTATTTTTAAGAAAATTAAGATGTATCTTAGGAATTAAGAAAGCCTTAATTATGACATCTTAAACCTAGTTGAAATAATAGATCTTGCTTGAAATTATAGGCTAAGTAAGAAAAATTGGTGAGATATTTTTATCTTGAATTTTTTTCCTTAGATAAGTATGCACTTTACACTTACACATTTCTTGGGATGGAAACAAAGACCAAAATGCCATAAAAATAAAAGAAAAAGAAAAAGAAAAATATATATATAAATAAAACATCACTTATTAAGCTGGATAATTGTGCCTCAAGAAGCATGATTATTCACGCCTAACGGTGATAAAGGAAATAAATAATCCCCTTTAGTTTTGTGGCCTTTTTTACTCGAGTCCTTAAACCCGAGGGATGTTTTCTCATCTGGTGCCCTAAGACCGTCTGGTTTGGGAGTCATTGTTATAGGCTCGTTACATGGGTGAACTAGAAAGCCTAAACTAAAGGAAGAAAAAAGAGAAAAAGAAAATAAATATATATAAATAAATGGCTTGATGGTTAGAGTTGAAATCCCAGAAATCTTCACTGTCACGGTGTGCATACTATCTAGGTTTTATGAAAGATAAAGTATTCAATCCAATTTTGAATTCTTACCTTAATTGAAGACAAGATCTTGCATAGAGACTAAGTTTAAGAAAGAATAATTATAGGTGGACTTATGACCTAAGATCACTTATATTTTTGCAAAAATAGTTCGTAAACTTGTTTCCCTTTTCAAAATGCGTTTTCAAAATACTAACATTTGTCTTCTTTCTTTATGGATTTTGTGGGTGCAATCCGCTGAAAACCCTCAGGAGACAACACTCCTCCTCTAGGGTAACCTAGAGGTTTAACGGCTTGTTGCACACGCTCAGTGCAATCGCGTCACCTGCGAAAGTGGTGTAATAAAATTGGTAGTATAGTTTTTCTTTTCTTATTTTGCTCGGGACGAGCAAAAGAATAAGTGTGGGGGTGTGATTAGTCTACAATTCTGCATTTTTATGTCGCATTTTCCCACCAGTTTATGAATAAATAGTCGGTCTAATACGTGTTTTGGTCTTTATTGCAGGTACAACCAAAGTTCAAGGGCAAAGATGGAATAAGAGCCTAATTCTTCCCAATTAAGGGTAATTAATCCCGCATTACTTGGAGGCCAAGCAAGGGATCATCTAGAAGATACATTGAACCTAGCCTCTCGCGCACATCAGATGAATCTGCGGTCGAAATTGCCCGAAATTGGATATACCTGGAAGCAGCTAGAAGCCAGACGAACGCGTGGAAGAAATCCAGACGCACAATTCCCTAGAATTGCCGCAAAACGCGGCAAAGGCGCGGCAATTCTAGGGAGCCACGCGTCGATTTTCGACGCGTGGCCCCGTCTCATCTTCCAGAAGCCTCTGAGCCCTATAAATACCCCTGCAATTGCCCAGAGCGCGAGCAGTCTTCGTTTTTAGGAGTAGATCCAGATTTTTAGTGTAGTGTAGGTGAGAGTTTCTCATTTCTTGTATTTTGATTTCTTTTTAGATCATTGTAGTAGGGCTGAGTGATTTCTAGAGAGAGATGAGTGAGGGATTGATGTAATAGAGAGTGACACTCTATGTAAAGGTACCTCCTTTCTCTTCCATTGTAATCTCCTTCTCCTTCTACATGATTTCTAGCTAACTTTTTCTTCTCATGGCAATCTAACTACTAACCACTAACCTATCTAACCACTTACTTGATAATCCACATGAATCGGGTTGCCTCTACAAGGCCTTGTTCTTGCAAGAGCCATTGATGGCCAAAGATGATGGATTCTAACAATCTAACTTGCTAACTTGCTAACCAAGCTAACTCTCTTTTATTTTCATGCTCTTTTATTTCATGCTTGTAGTGTAATGAGTGATGCTTGTAATTGCTTGTTCTTGTTGCAATGTTTTGATTGTTATGAACCATCCATGAGCCATGCTTTGTATTGCTTCTTGAAGATAAGGATTGTGATGGCCGAGGATCAAAATGTGAGGCAACTATCTCGAAGAGGTTAGTATGGTTAGTGGAGTACTTAGTAGTTAGTAGCCATGAGTTTTCTTTTACCTTTGTTTTAGAAATCGTTTTCAAGTTCCTCTTCTTATTTTCTTATCGACGGTTTCATCGCTCTCCTCACCTACCACATGCTTATTTTCATTTTCTCATTCTTTTTCATTCTTTCAACATAGAAGAATTGTTAACATCTGACGTGACTAGAGACTGTTAATGCTTCTATCGCCTCCCTTCCCTGTGGATACGACCCGTTAAGCCAATGCTATAACGGAAGTATCGAGGGTATACTAAGCACATTCAAGCTTTTCATTTGATTTCATAAATACACATTTTGAGTGCTAGTTTCCACCCCGATCACCAAGGAAGGGTGATTAAATCCCCACCTTATCTTATTTATTGGGTGGTGCCCTTAAGATCAATTTGTGCAAGTGTACAATATATGCAAATAAGATTCACTCAAAGCGATGTAAATCACCAAGAGGTGAGTCTTATTCTAATTGCAATGCGAACGTACCTTACTCCAGCACTCTTCAACAGTAAAGTAAATGAATTGAAAAGGCACGTGCCTAAAATGCAAACGTCTAATCAATTTTTAAAATTTTCAACAAATGTTTTACTGTTGAGTTTTTAGCAGGCTCCTGGTGATAGCATACAAGAAATAAAATTTGCAGCAAGCTATGTTTTTGCAAAGCAAGCAGCCCTGCACAAAATCTGTTAGTAGTGAACTCCTCTTTGCCGCGGTTCCGCGGCTTTGGCCGAGAAAACGCGGCAAATCAGAGGGTACTTGGTCTCTGCTTTCTTGAGCAGAGGCCCAAGACCACTTATATGTTACTGCAATTCTTTGTTTCCTGTTTCCCTAACTTGTAACCTGCAACAGAGAAGAAAATTTTGTTTTAGTTCTAAAAACTCAAATAAAAACCGTTACTCTCCCCGGCAACGGCGCCAAAAATTTGTTCAGAATTGGAATTTCACTAGTATTCAGAGAGAGGGTTTAGAGTAAACCTTTGATGTTCGTGTGTTGATGTTCAAAAAGCTCCAAATGTAGTTGTAGGTTTACTATACTCCTTCTGAATCACCGTCGTAGCATAAGCTATTACGGGTCGATTCCACAGGGAGAGTTAACGATAGAAGCATTCACGGTTCTTATATTGAGATTGTGCTAAGAAGAAAAACTAAGGTTCTTCTTTGTTTTAAAAAAAAACAAAATGATGGAGAAAGTGAATAAGAAATTCTTTGTGGTTTTGTGGAAGAAAAAGGAAAAGAATGGAAAGAACGATGAAGTGAAAATAGTTGTATTTTGAAAAGAGAACGTGTTAAGAAAGAAACTTTGAAGTACTATAGGAAGAGAAATCATGATTAACTAACACTCTAATTTACTAACTTACTAATCTCATAGGGTGATGCATGCCTCATATTGATTCATCGGCAAATTTGTCTTGCTTGTTTGGTCAAAGTATTGTCCCATGTAGAGGATGAGTTATCTTCTCGGCTTGACTCGTTACCTCATTGATTCATTGGCTTCCGAGATAGATTTTCAGTGATGGAATCAAGGATAGTCACTCAAAGATATGCTAAGAAAGAAAATACAAGATTCATTAGTCCATCAAATCTATACTCAAGCTAGCATTGAAGTAAGAAAATTGTACTACTAATCAATAGCATAGTTAAGTGCTCCATCTTCATATTCCATCAAGGCACTTGTTCTAAAGATAAGGCTCTAAATGAGGCTCACATGAATCATATGGATGGAGAACAAACATTTTCTAGGAATTAAAAGTAACTCATGTTCATTGGGGATAATAGAGACTTGAAATTTGCAAGACTACAATAAAGCATCCAATGATTCACATGAGTTAGCAATCACCCAAGAGTTAGTAGTTAGTAAAGTTAGAGGTTAGTTAGTCATGTTAGAAAGTTAGCTAGACATTGAAGTAAAAAATCAAACAACAATCCATTGTAGAAGGTAATGCAAAAGTAGTAAAAGCTTGAAGAAAACAATGCACTAGAGAGAGAAAAGATGGAAAGAAAGAAGGATCAATTCTTGCATTGAGTTGTCACCTACTCTAATTATAAGATTTCTCACTCTCTCTCTCTTTGCTGGATTCTAGAAGGAGAAAGAAAATTACAAGAGCAACTAAAGAAAACCTAGAGAAAATCCCAACAATTCCCTCAAAAATACAATGCTCTTCTCTCCTCCCGCATTACAGAGGCCCTAGGGGTCTATTTATAGGCTCCAGGAGATGAGGCCTTCCAATCAAAGCTGTGGGATTAAACGCTGGATCAACGGCCAGATGATTGCCGCGTTTCCGCGGCAGAATCTTGGCCGTTGCGCCAGCGATTTCTTCTGGCATTCTGTTATCCTTCATGTGCCTTACTGGACCTTCTAGAATGTAGGGAATATCTGTGGATGAATCCAGATATGGGCTTCTTCTTTGGGCTTCTCAATTTATCCCTTAATTCCCTTAGAAAATCTTTGTTGATGGGCCTTCATCTCCATTAATGTTGGACCTGAAAAAAGAGAGGAAAAAGCAATAAAAATCTAATTTTTTTCTTCATATAAGCATAATATGGTAGTGAAAAATGATGCAATAATGACTTCAATCAGCCCCCAAGCGCGAACTTAACACCAGAAGACTTTGGGGGCGAAGATATGGTGACTTCGCCTTTAGCATGCAGTGGTGCTTTGCTCCTTACCTTGCTGCGAAGGTATTTAGCACTGCAGAGTGCTTCAATTCCAGCCTCGCGGCTAAGAACTTTAATAATACCTTTAGGTACTGGAGCTGCGTTGGTAATGCAATTAGTACATAGGGACGCCTTCTTAACTCCGCTTATAGGGGTAAAGCTGGCACTAGGAACCAATGCTCTCGGATTGGCCGAAGACAGTAGAAGTTCATGCCCTTGTGGTTCCAAATCAGCCTCACAAATGCTGCCAAAATTTAACGGCATCTTGCCCTTGTCTTCGCGTGAGAGGCGAAGTAGTGCCTCAACTTCGCCTAAAGCTTCGCGTGGAGCCTTTTGCTTCGCCTTCCACACATGCTTGGTCTGATCAGCTTTAGGTTCGCAGGGAACCTGTTGGGCTTCGCGTGACACCTTTAGCCTTGGTTGAGACAAAGGGTGTTGGAGCGAGGTTCGCCCGCTTGTACACATGGTTGCTAAAGCCTTGGGTGATTTCTGCTCTATATGTAAATCACCTAGAGGGGGGGTGAATAGGTGATGATGCTAATCTAGAAACTAAATGCGCTAAATGCGGAAGCTTAAAACAAATTTGCAACACACTTAGTACAACACACAAGTGTAGCCGAATTCCCCGTGAAGGGCTTTGGACTAACTCCTCTTGATTCCCCTAGATATGGGTTGAGGTGCTATACGAAGCTCTTGTGATTAAGTACAAGTGAGGCACACACAACCAAGCCAAGCATATAAGGATGATAAGCAATATGAAATAATGCAAGGCACAACACAAGCAATATGAATGATATGAAAGATGCAATGCTCAACACAAAAGTAAAGAGAGAGTTTAGAGACAAGTGGATCAAACACAAACACAAATATATGTTTCGAGGTTCGAGCCCCTAGCTCTACGTCCCTGCCTTCACCGAGAAGGATTTCTAATCCACTATCTCCCACCGAGGGAACCTCCACCGAGGAGGATTTGTTACAACACTAGGAGTACCGAACTCCTCTCTCAAACACCGCCTCAAAACTGAGGGGTAGGCCCGTAGCCAAACAACCACAACACCTCTACCGAAGAGGGTTACAAACCAATCTCCACCTCTCACTAGAGGGAGCAAACCACAAGCCTCAACCTCTACCAAAGAGGGAGCAAACCAATCACCCGATCAACCTCTACCAAAGAGGGATACAACAAAAGCAAGGGTGTACAACTTGGAGGCTACAACAACCTCAAACAATCTTTCTTTTCTCTTTTCCACAAAACAAGATCCTAATAGAATAGGATAGATGATAGCTCAAGTGTGGAAAAATTAGAGTTTTGAAAACAAAAACTCAAAGAAAAATACTTGGGAAAACTCTTGGTAAAAGATATAAATGAAGAACAAACCAAATCTCCCAAATTCTATTTTCTTTGATTTTTCAAAACTCTAAAACAAACAAGGATGAAATCTTTTGAGCTCTAAAACACTTTGAAAACTTCTTTTAAACTCTGGAGAAACTAGGAATTTTTCTTGATAAAAACCTTAGCCAAAATCCCAAGAAATGGGGTTTATATAGGCCAAAACCAGAAACTAGCCGTTAGGCTGATCTGTCAGCCTGACAGGCCTGCGGTCGGCCGGTCCGGCCGACCGCCAACGGTCATATTTCTGACCGTTGGGGCATCCGGTCGACCGTACGGTCGACCGCCCGGCCGACCGTCCCTGTGTCTGCCAAACGTGCACAAGCCTGTGCACGTCGGTCGACCGCAAGGGTCGACCGGCCTTTGGTGCGGTCGACCAGTGCGGTCGACCGACCTGGCCTATCAGCCACAGTTCTGGGTCAGAAACACTTGTTAAAAATATTTCTAAAAATTCTTTTATCTCTTGTAAAAATACCCAAAAATAGTTTTCTCATATTGCATTGATACATAAACATGTGATAAAAAAGTTTAGCTCAAATATCAAGCATATGAAACTATTTTTGTGTTTAAACATTTTTACCAAAAATCAAAACTGTATTTTATCAAACTTGGATTTTTCAATAGGAAATCTGATTTTTCCTAAGACTCATAAATAGGCATATCAAAATAAGTTTGTTTAAGATATGAAGCATGTATGTATATTGAACACATCTAATATATATAAAAACAAAGTAAACTTGTTTTGATCAATCTATTCATGAAAACAATATTGGTTAAACTAAAAACCGAAAAATCATAAAACGTGTGTATTGTGCACTTGAGCATATCAACTATTCTAAGCTTTACAAATGGATCTAAAACACACTAAACTATGGATACCTAAGTCTTCTTGACGATCTTCCATCTTCAAGTCGACTCGGTCCAAACACCGTGATCCAACGAGCAAGGCTATGAATGATCTTGACGCACGGGCTCGGGAATCACCAAGTGAAGGCTTCCAAACTCCTCTTTTTGAAGCAATCACCAACTAATATCTTGCTTAATGATCTGAAACTAAAATCACAAGATTATTAGTAAACATAACTACATGAGTTAATCATCATCAAAACTAGAGAGGAAGGCCTCCGGGCCAACAATCTCCCCCTTTTTGATGATGACAAAACTCATGGAGTTATATATGCATGGATTAAAGTTAAACTTCAAAGAAGCTCCCCCTTAACTCATGCATAAACAAATAAACATAATGAATATGCAATGAAGGCTCTTAAACATGAATGCATGGATATGCATAAACAATAAAAGGCTCTAGATACCAATGAAATGTTAAAAAACAAAACATGCTCTAGATATCAATTAAAATTAAACTAAATTAAACTTAATATATGTAAAACATAAATATGCATTTATAAAACTCAACCAAACTCAAAATCTTTCTCCCCCTTTTTGTCAATCATCAACAAAGGGGTAAAAACCAAAACAAAACAAAATCTTCTTCCCCTTTTTAATACAAAGAAACAATCATCAATAAGGGGTAAAAGCAAAACCAAATCAATAAATTTTTCTCCCCCTTTTTGTTCGAAACAACGAATCAAGAAAAGGGTTAATAAAGACAATGTTCTCCCCCTTTTTATCTAAAACAAAAACAAAACCAATAGGGGTGACAATCAATTAAGATATCAATTGAAAATATGTCAAAGTAGTATCTTGATACCAATTGAAAGTAAATATAGATCAATCAATAAATGGTATATGCGATATACATTCATGAAGAGGAAGATGTGAAGCTTCCCTACATAGATACATTACATGAAGGAGGTGAAAGGTTCACCTAGAGGGGGGTGAATAGGTAATGGCTAATCTAATGGTCACTTAATGCCAAATAATGCGAAAGCTAAAAACAATTATGACCAAATAAAACTTTTACACTAAACACCACGTATAACACAAGAGTGTTGCCGAATTCCCCGTGAAGGGCTCTGGACAAACTCCTCTAGATTCCCCTTGAATGGGTTGAGGTGCCGCGTTGGCTCTCTTGGTTGAATACAAGTGTTAGTCAACAATCCCAAGCAATATATCAATATGAGCACAAGGAATATATCATGCATATAAAGGTAAAGACAAGATAAGTAATGCAAGATATAAACAAGGAGATAGAGAGAGAAATGGCAATCGCAAACACAAGGGTATGTTTCGAGGTTCGAGCACACTTGCTCTACATCCCCGCCTTCGACACACGAAGGATTTCCACTATGCAAGATCCCAATGGATCTCTCCTCGGTGCCGCAACACCTACAAGCCCTCGGACTCTCTAGTCCCGTACACACCGCAAGCTCACTAGCTCGCCGAGGCCGCACCTCAAACCCCGAGTCCGCACCCGAACTCAAAACAACCGCGAACACACTTGTCCGCCTCCTCAAAGAACAAATGAAGTCTTTGGTGATCACAACACTTTGATCACCTAAAAACTATCTCACTACAACACTCCTATAAGATGAATAGCAATGGATGGCTCAAGTGTTTGTGTGAGAAAAACTAGGAAAGAGATGGTGGAGGAAACTCAAGAATTCTCTTTTAAACACTCTTGAATAAAATCTTCCCTTTAGATAGGAAATATTTGCTCTCTATTTTGTGGAGAAAAACTTCTGAAAAGAGTGAAAAAAACTGGCTCTAAAACTATCTCCAAATCTTAAAGAAAACAGCCCCCAAATGACCCTTTATATAGAGTCTGGAAACTAGCCGTTGGGGCTCTGTCAGGCCTGCCGGTCGACCCGCCCGGTCGACCGCCAACGGTCAGAAATCCGACCGTTGGAGCCACGGTCGACCGCCCGGGTCGACCGAGCCACTGGAGTAGAGAGTAGAACTCTCTGTCGGTCGACCCGTACGGTCGGCCGTCCTCCAGTGCACAAAGGCGTGCACGTCGTGCACGTCGGTCGACCCAACCGGTCGACCGACTTCAGTGTTAGTCGACTATAAAGGTAGTAAGTCGACTTATCTGAAGCCTGAAACAATTTTCTGGGATTAAAAAGTTTGTCTTTTTGGCTCAAATAAAATCCCATAAAATACTTAAAAATCTACAAAAATAGTTTTACCAATATACTTTGATAAACAAACATGCTTGCACAAAATCAAGGCATGTTATAAAAGATTGGACTATTTTTGTAACTTGGAAATATTTGGCTCATGTTAAAAACTGTTTTTTCCAAAACAATATTTTTTTCAAAACATATTTTTCTAATCTTCATCAAATACAAAAACAAGATATACTTTTAAAGCATAGTGTGTATGGATATGATCCACTATACAAATAAGATGAAATATCTAAGTTTTTTGACATTAAGCTCTAAACTTGGTTTTGGATTAAAAGATGTAAACATGAATACCAAAAACCAAATAGTATTTTTAAAAATGAAAGTCTTTTCTAAATAGAAAATTCTTTTATGAAAAGACAATTAAATCAAGAGTGTGTGTGTGATATGTACTTGAGCAATCCACCACTATTCTATCCTTTACATTTTTAACTAAAACAAAAACAAAATCTTATACTTAGACACAAGTCTTCATCTTCTTGAAGTCTTCACTTGAAGGCTTCTCATCTTCTTGACTTGGTCCAAGCTTGATCCAAAAGCTCCTTGGATCACACCGTGCTAGCTCCAAATCTTAACATTTTATCCTTTGTTGAGCTATGCACCTACTAAGATCTTGATAATGAATCTGTCACTAATTAAATACAAGATCATTAGTAAACATAACTTCGTGAGTTGATCATCATCAAAACTAGGGTGATAGGCCTTTGGGCCAACAGGAGGGATGACAAGCCCTAATTCACATAACATACACTATGTAATGCATAAGAGGAGATGTGAAGCTCCCCCTACACACGTGTACCACATAAATAAGAGATTGTCAAGCTCTTCATTACAAGATACACTCATCATGAATCTATATGTAGAAGAGATGTTAAGCTCTCCTTGCATATAGGCAATACACATCAAAACTTTTGAATTTATTTTTTTTTAAACTAAATTTTGAGATACCAATTTTAAAACATTCAAATAAACATCAAAAAAAATTCTTGATATCAAAGAGAGTAATTTTTCTTTAAAGTATATGATATCAATTTAAACTTTTTATTTTCTATCATAAAGCTAGGGAGTGGAAATAAAATACCAATTGAAATATGAAAATCGAATTTTCTCCCCCTTTATGAAATACCAACAAAACACATGCATAAGCTTGAAATAAGATACCAATTGAAAATTTAATCAATTGAAATAAAGATGGAGCTCAAACTTTAGCATAAACAAAACATATATATGTATGAAAATAGATACCAATAGAAATTGATATTCTTAGAATTGAAAGCATACATACATACAAACATATATGAGTATACAAGAAAAGTCAAGATTGACACCAATTGAAAGAATTCAATGATACCAATTGAAACAACAATAATATTAAATGTATACATCATATAACTACCACCCAACCATGTTTATGTTTAAAAGATTTTCAATGTAAAGCATACACAAGGCATGGTCTCCCAACCAACCGCCCGTGGATGGTAGGGGTTTTCAATAATATATTTGAAAAATAAGCTTTGTTTGAAAAAACTCTACGAAAATGAAGAATACGAACTAGTTAAATGGAAAAACTTGTTAACTAGTACGAAATCCTTCAAGCAAGGAATAAAACAAAATTATTTTTCATGAAATAAGAAATCCACATGATATCAAAACACTCAAGTCAATTAAGCATAAATATGACTCATGAAAACAAAACACATGAGTAAACAAGTATGATGAGTGCATAAATACAATGTGAAGATCATGATCATGAAAGTATTCAATTTAGCTCAATATTCCTTGAAATAAGAAAACATGAAAATTATCAAAATTATTTAATCTTCAAGGTATATGTATGTCCTATACAAAATAAAGTATACATACATATCCAGACACAACGAGTCCACAAAGATATATGCATGAAGGCACGTGGCTCAAAAGGATGTATATGTATAACAATAATTTGGATAAAATGGACATATACATGAAGTTAAACATATAAACATAAAACAAATTTAAAATAGGGAATACAAGTTTAACATGTATGAATCATCAAAACTAGACTATACTAGCACATCTAATGGGTTCAAATAAGCATTCAAGCTCAAACATATATAGATTTATTTGTGGCCCACTATATGCACAAATATATATTAGTCTTAATGAAAACTAACATTTAAACATATATTCAAATCATGAAGCATCAAACAAGATAAAAATCAACATGATAAACATAAACATGATTATTATGTAATTCATATGTTATTAGAGCTATGATAAACATGATAGCTAAACAAACGGTGAGAACACAAAATAATGATCCATATTAAACATGGGTGTCTCAAAGGGCTATACATGTATGTCAAGAGTCTAATAATCATGGCATTTTCATAATGATCATCAAAACATGCTATATATAATAAACATGAAAAGCGTGCAAACATAAATAAGAGTAAGAGACCGTTACCAAAATCTACGAGGCAACTCTCCATATCTCCAAAACATAGTGGTTCTCTCCACCAAACATCCCTTGAAAGTGATGCATCCAAATAGTAATCTTTAGGCTCGGAACGCATCCACTCCAAGGTGCCGCTACTCTCACGTCATGCGAGAGCCCACTCCTACATCAAATACAAGAGGGGTGGTCTTTGATACCCACAACTTTTTGGGTCCATGGGGGTTAGTATCATTCTTAACCCAAACAAATTTATTTGCTAAATTAGAAACATGTATACGATCATAACAAAATTTAGCAAGGTGGCCCTTACGTCCACAATGTGTACAAGTGTACACATGAGCATACATAGTGTGATGGTGTCCGTGAGGAGCATGTGTATGCCATGGAGGGTGTGCATGAATAATAGATGGAACTTATTTCTTTCGAAACAAAGATTCCAAACGTGTATGGCCCACAACACATTGGCTCAAAGTGGAGCCCAAACAATCTACACTCTTCTTAAGCAAACAATATCATCATTAATTTTAGAAGAAGAGGTACATGCAATAGGTAGACTAGATGAAGAAGTTACACTAGCATGGCAAACATGAGCATCTATTTTATTTTGCAAAGAAACATTTTTCTTTA
This sequence comes from Agave tequilana, assembly GCA_038442645.1. NCBI lineage: Eukaryota > Viridiplantae > Streptophyta > Magnoliopsida > Asparagales > Asparagaceae > Agave > Agave tequilana. The sequence goes on along the minus strand of JAVJIF010017785.1, from coordinate 15,650 downwards.
AACAAACATTTAAATCATTTAAAATAGAAATTATTTTATTTTTCAAAGCAACATTCTCCTTTAAACAAAATCAATTTTGAAGACAAGTTTTCATTTTTCTTCAAAATTGTTTCACAATCATTTTTATTTTTCAAAAAATTATTTTCCTTTAGAGCAAGGTCAAGTTAAGATCTCAATGAATCCCTTTCATTATAGACCTCAACCTTCTCTTGCAAAACATTGTCAAGTCTAGAATGCAAACTTTTATTTTCTTTTTCAATTCCTAGACTTTTCTTTTTCAAAATCTTATATTTTTCAATTAATTTTTCACAAATAATTAAGAGTTCTTCATTTAAGGCATGGGCATCATAATCATCACGTGAAGAACTAGAATCAAAATTATCTAGTTGAGTTTCCAATTGTACCTCAAGGGAGTCATTCCCTTGGATCATATGGCATTGTTGTGGCTCGGATTCTCCACTAGATTCCTCCTCTTGTTGGATTGGCATTTGAAGCTTGGAGGTGGTGGTTGTGGTTGTCAACATATTCCACACTGCAAATGCGGAATCAAAGTTAGAAGCAAGCAAAAGATATTCTTTAGGAAGTGTGCTTCTAATGGCCTCAAGGGCTTGTGCATTGGCCCCTATATGCTTGCTATCACTAAGGTAGGATTCTTTGGTAATGGCAAAGTGAACCTTATATCCTAGGGCTTGTAAATAAACAGACATCCTAGTCTTCCAAATAATGATGTTGGAAGGGTCAAACATAGGTGGGGTCATGAAGTCCATGGGTCCAAACTATATGTGTGCAAACAAGCAAATGCAAATGATAGACTAGCAAACAAAGGATCTCACTCCTAGGATATTAAGCCTAAAGTATCAGGAGCGTAGGCTCTGATACCAATTATAAATCACCTAGAGGGGGGTGAATAGGTGACGATGCTAATCTAGAAACTAAATGCGCTAAATGCGGAAGCTTAAAACAAATTTGCAACACACTTAGTACAACACACAAGTATAGCCGAATTCCCCGTAAAGGGCTCTAGACTAACTCCTCTTGATTCCCCTAGATATGGGTTGAGGTGCTATATGAAGCTCTTGTGATTAAGTACAAGTGAGGCACACACAACCAAGCCAAGCATATAAGGATGATAAGCAATATGAAATAATGCAAGGCACAACACAAGCAATATGAATGATATGAAAGATGCAATGCTCAACACAAAAGTAAAGAGAGAGTTTAGAGACAAGTGGATCAAACGCAAACACAAAGATATGTTCCGAGGTTCGAGCCCCTAGCTCTACGTCCCCGCCTTCACCGAGAAGGATTTCTAATCCACTATCTCCCACCGAGGAACCTCCACCGAGGAGGATTTGTTACAACACTAGGAGTACCGAACTCCTCTCTCAAACACCGCCTCACAACCGAGGGGTAGGCCCGTAGCCAAACAACCACAACACCTCTACCGAAGAGGGTTACAAACCAACCTCCACCTCTCACTGAAAAACACCTAGAGGGGGGTGAATAGGTGTGATTGCTAATCTTAAAAAATTTTAACTCTCTAAATGCGGAACCTAAAACAAGTGAGGCTCAACTTAGTACAATTCAACAAGTGCAGCCGAATTCCTCTTGCGAGGCTCTGGACTAAACTCCTCTTGATTCCCCTTGATATGGGTTGAGGCGCTATGTGAAGCTCTTGTTGGATGAGTACGGGATTGGCACACACAAGTATGAAATGGATGATATGAAGAATGATGCAAACACAATGATATATGGCAAGAATTACAAGCAAGCAAATAGTAGCACAAGAGATTTAAACAATATCACAAGTATGCAATAGAAAGCAATAAGGAACTATTGAAAAGTAAAGCAAGAATTGGACGCAAAGGCAATCACAAACAAAGTGATTTGTTTCGAGGTTCGAGCCACCGCTCTACTCCCCGCCTTCACCTCCGTGAAGGGTTTCCACTATCCACCGAGGACGCCTTTACAATTTGGTCTACCGAAGACCGAGCACCGAGCTCCACCGAGTACAAAGGACCTCTACCGAAGAGGTTGCTCCACAAGGAAAGGATTACAAGAACAAAGTGATCACAACAAGATCACTACACTTTTTCTCAAACTCTTTTACAAACACTCTCACTTCTATTACAACTTCACTATAGAATGAGTATAGGATTTTTGGCTCTATGAAGTGTGGTGAGAAAAACTTCAGTTGTAGAGTGATATTAGTAATCAAACACAACTGAAAAACAAGCTCAAAAAGAATTGAATGAAAGCTTTAAACTCTTTTCTTTTCTCTTTTGAAAACAACACAAACTTGAGGATTTTTCTAAGTAATATGCAAGAGAGACTTCTCCTCTATTTATAGGGTTAGAAAATAGGTTAAAAACAATTTTTTTACACCTAATTTGACCTGCAAAAGCTCCCCAACAACTCTCCAAAAATCTGTTAAAGCTGAAAACAAAAACAGTTTTTCAGAATAGCCAAAGAGGAAAGAGCCGTTAGGCTATAGCAGGCTTGGCGGTCGACCGGTCCGGTCGACCGCAAGGCCAGCTGCAAAGAGCCGTTGGCTCTCGGTCGACCGGTCCGGTCGACCGACCCAAAAGAGGAAACACAGTTTCCTTCTTCCGGTCGACCGGTCCGGTCGACCGAAAAAAAACTGTGAGCAATTTGCTCTCCGTCGGTCGACCAGTCCGGTCGACCGACAGACATGCACAAACAGTGCATGTCCAGACACATCGCCGGTCGACCGGGCCGGTCGGCCGGAGTTGCCTGAAACTGAAAACTGGGCTGGTTTTGAGTTAAGAAAAATTTTGAAAATATTTTAAAAATACATATAGCTAAGTATTATGCAGAAAATAGTTTATACACATGTTTTATACAAGATTTTCAAGATATAAAGCTTTTGGTACATGTATATATAAACTAAGGCATAAAACTTAGAAATAACCATTTTCAAAACATAGGAAATATATGAAACAAGTGTGTGTGCAAATCCTAGAGCCAAATTTCATATACTCAAACTTTAACATTCTATTTCTTACAATGTTTCTAAGGACTTCAAGATCTTCAATAGGCTTCTTCATATAATCTTCAACACTTGTTCCTTGAGCCCAATTGGAGTTGACTTGAGTCCAAATCCTTGTATTTGTGAGAGAAGACTTCTAGAATGAATAGAAATCTGAAACACACTTAAACAACAAATGTTATTAGTACAAATAACTAATATGTTTTGTAATCATCAAAATACACTAATCATGGGTGATTGTAACCTTGGGCCAACAATCTCCCCCTTTTTGATGATGACAAAACATATATGTTATTTAAATAAACATGGAAGAGGAGTTTGGAAAACTCCCCCTCAAATAATGCTATGTATAAAAATTTGACTATGGAAGCACAATACATAAAGCATTCAATACATAAAGCATTAAATAAACAAACTTAACAAACTCAAACAAATTCAAATATCAAACTCTTAAACTTATTCAAATTCAAAATATCAAACTCTTAAACTTATTCTCCCCCTTTTTGTCATACATCAAAAAGGGTTAAAATACCAATTGAAAAATTTTATTTTTAAGAATGCATAATGCAAACATTCAACTCACCACAAATAAATGAAAATCTAGCATAGTCTAATGGTTTAGTAAAAATATCGGCAAGTTGAAAATCGGTAGAAACATATTCAATAACAATATCACCTTTCTCATAGTGATCTCTAAGAAAGTGATACCTAATGTCAATGTGTTTGGTTTTACTATGTTGATTTGCATTCTTTGTCATGTGAATAGTACTAGTATTATCACAAAATATTTTAACATGATCAAAGTGTAAATCATAGTCGAGGAGAGTATGTTTCATCCAAAGAACTTGTGCACAACAGGCTCCGGCTGCAACATACTCCGCCTCGGCGGTTGAAAGGGCTACCGAATTTTGCTTTTTGGAAGACCAAGATACAAGACAATTACCTAAGAATTGACATGTTCTACTTGTGCTCTTCCTATCTACCCTACAACCCGCATAGTCGGCATCCGAAAAACTCTTCATTTCAAATAATCAGGTTTTAGAATACCACAAACCCATTTCAATAGTGCCCTTAAGGTATCTAATTATGCGTTTAACCGCAATTATGTGAGACTCTTTAGGACAAGATTGAAAACGTGCACAAAGACAAACGGAAAACATAATATCCGGCCTACTAGCCGTCAAATAAAGCAAGCTACCAATCATGCTACGATATAATTTAATGTCTACACTTTTACCTTGTTCATCCTTGTCAAGCTTTGTAGTTGTTGCCATGGGAGTTTTGCTTACTTTCGATCCTTCAAGCCCAAACCTTTTGATTAGTTCCTTTGTGTACTTGGCTTGATTGATAAAGATCACATCCTTCCTTTGCTTGATTTGGAGTCCAAGGAAATAGTTGAGCTCCCCCATCATAGACATTTCGAATTCATCCTTCATGCATGACTCAAAAGCTTGGCAAGAGATTCATTAGTAGAACAAAAAATAATATCATCTACATAAATTTGCACAATAAGAATATCCTTTTCTACATGTTTTGTAAACAAAGTTGTGTCAATTTTACCTTTCTTAAATCATTTGAAATCAAAAATGAAGAAAGTCTTTCATACCAAGCCCTAGGGGCTTGTTTTAAACCATAAGAGCTTTATCTAATTTAAAAACAAAATCCGAATGTGTAGGATCAACAAACCCGGGGGTTGTTCAACATACACCTCCTCTTCAATAAACCCGTTTAGAAAAGCACTTTTAACATCCATTTGAAATAATTTGAAATCTTTATATGAGGCAAATGCTAGTGTCATCCGTATGGCTTCAAGCCGTGCTACGGGTGCAAAGGTTTCTTCAAAATCGATCCCTTCGATTTGAGTGTAACCTTGGGCAACTAACCTAGCCTTGTTTCTAACTACATTACCCGATTCATCCAACTTGTTCTTAAAGATCCACTTAGTATCAATTGTTGGTCTATCGTGGGGCCTAGGAACAAGGTGCCAAACTTGGTTGCGCTCAAATTGATTAAGCTCCTCTTGCATGGCTAGCAACCAATATGAATCGGCCTCGGCTTCGAGGACATTTTTGGGTTCAATATGAGAAATGAATGCATAGTTACCACAATAGTCATGAAGTCTAGAGCGAGTAGTTACCCCTTTTGATACTTCACCTATGACGAGGTCCTTGGGATGATGTGGATTGTATCTCCAATCCTTTGGTAGTGGTTGAGTAGGCTCCACCTCATGTGTTTGATTTTCATTTCCTTGTGCCTCTTTCACCTTAGCTTCGCTTCCTTCATCATCCTTTGGTTGTGTCTCCCATAGTAGAAGCATCCTCCAAGGTCACTTTCTCCAAACCTTCATCCAATGCATCTATTTCTACAACATTCTTAACAAACTTGTTAGATTCCTCAAACTTAACATGAATAGACTCTTCAATAGTCAATGATGATCTAATGAAAACTCTATAAGCCTTACTAGTGTTTGAGTAACCTACAAAAATAACCTCATAAGATCTAGCATCAAACTTTCCTAAATTATCTTTTGTATTTAAAACAAAACATTTGCATCCAAAAACTTAAAATAGGAACATTAGGTTTTCTAGAAAAATACATTTCAAAAGAAGTTTTAGTAGTATTTTTACACAAGAAAACACGATTTGATATATAGCATGATGTATTAACGGCCTCGGCCCACAAATAATGTGGTAGACCATATTCACTTAGCATTGTCCTAGCCATCTCTTGTAATGTTCTATTTTTCCGTTCAACTACTCCATTTTGTTGTGAGTTCTAGGACAAGAAAGTTCATGCTTTATTCCATGTTCATCACAAAAAAGTGGTAAAGGGTTGGTTAATGAATTCACCTCCTCTATCACTTCTTATTCTCAAAATCGAAACATCTTTTTCCTTTTCAACTCTTTTCTTAAAAGTTTGAAAATAAGACAATGCTTGGCTTTTATGTTCAAGAAAGAAAACCCAAGTAAACCTTGAAAAATCATCAACCAAAACATAAGCAAATCTATTCCCACTTAGACTTTGGTTTGTGTAGGGCCAAAAAGATCCATATGGATTAACTCCAAAGGACGTGATGTCATGATATCCTTAATTGACTTGAAAGAAGACTTAATTTGTTTCCCAAATTGACATGCGTCACAAACTCGGTCCTTTTCAAAATTCAAGTAAGGAATACCTTTCACCATTTCCTTTGTGTTTAACCTAGAAATGTGATCAAAAGAAATATGGCCTAATCTCCTATGCCACAACCAAGAGTCATCATCGAGGGCTTTCAAACAAGTAATATTACAAGACATATTTAACATATCAATCATATAAACATTACTTTCACGAAAACCGGAAAATACACAAACATTAGAAGTTCTATCAATTACTTTACAAGCACATTATCAAAAACAACATCAAAACTTTTATCACAAGTTGACTAACACTCAAGAGATTATGCTTGAGGCCATCACTAAAACTACATTTTCAATTAAAGGAGAGGTGCCAAGTTTTACATTACCAATACCGATGATTTGACCCTTGGCGTCATCTCCGAAGGTGACGGTGCCACCTTCATGATATCTTGATAGGTTGCAAAGTTGTTGATGTCCCAAGTCATGTGCCTTGAGCAACCGCTATCAAGATACCATAATCCTCTACGTCGTTGGGATTTGGAAAGTACCTACATCATTTAACATAATTGTTGATTTTGGTACCCAAACTTTCTTGGGTCCTTTAAAGTTAGTGCCTCGAACCCAAACATTATGACGTGATACGTTTAATCTATCATAGCAAAAATTGGCTAAGTGTCCTTTCCGTCCACAATGTGAACATGAGAACACTCTACCATACATGAATGCATGATGTGTATGTGTAGTGTGAGCATGTTTTGGGGTTTTTGCCATGTTGTTTTAGGTTGTGTAGCAAGAACATGAACATGAGCATGAGCATTTTTCTTTGGGGCTTGTTTCTTAGGAAACATAGCCTCAATTTTCTTCTTGTTAAACTCACAATTTTTTAAAACAACACTTAATGAGTCTAATCTTTCCTTAAGCATAGAAACTTTATTAGAATCAATTAGTTGGGCCTTACCTTTGCAAGAAATCTTATATTTTTCAAAATCATTTTTGGTAGTGGCCAAAGTGGAAACCAAATCATCTTTTTCCTTTGTAAGAGTAAAAACTTGAAGATTTAAAGATTCATTATCCTTTTTCATTTTAAGATACTTTTTCTTAAGAAATCATAGTTTTGTGACAATTCAACAAAAGTCTCTTCTAACACATCCATAGAAAGTTCATTATCATGAGAAGGGGAAGAGGTTACCTTGCTTGTGCCTTCATTAGCCATGAAGCACATGTTGGCGGTGTCTATTTCTTCCTCGGATTCGGTCTCCGAATCCCAAGTTGCCTTCATAGCCTTCTTCTTGTAGGGCTTCTTTGATGTGGAGGGCTTAGCTTTGTCCGGACACTCCGCAACAATGTGTCCGGGCTTTTTGGCAATTGAAACAAGTGATCCTTCTTTCTTCTTTTCCTCCTTGCCATCTTCTTCTACCTTGGTACTTCGCCTTGTTGTACATCCTCCGGACATTCTTAACAAGGAGTGAGAGCTCCTCATCATCTTCTTCTTCATCGTCTTCATCAGAGTGTGTAGCTTGACTCTTGAAGGCGATAGTCTTCTTTTTGGAAGGAGCCATATCCTCCCTAGCTTTCCTTTCCATCTCATGGGTTTTGAGGTTCCCAATGAGACCTATAAGCTCCATCTCTTCATTGTCGTTGAGTTCCTTCAAGGTTGTTGCTTTAACTTCCCATGAAGGAGGAAGTGCACGGATGATCTTCCTTACTCTTTGATCATTGTTGATATCTTCACCTAAAGAAGAGAGTCCATTAGTAATCTTGGTAAATCTTGTAACCATATCATCTATGGTTTCATTTTCTTGCATGCTAAATGTTTCATATTGGGACCGAAGAAGGTCAATCTTAGCCTTCTTTACTTGTGAGGTCCCCTCATGTGTGACTATCAAGTGTGACCAAATCTCATATGCGGATTTGCAATGGATACCCTAGAAATGTCATCATCATTAAGGGCTTGTAGAAGTGCATAGTGAGCTTTGGCATTGGCATCGAATTCCTTAGTCTCTATTTCGGACCAAGTGGATTCGTCACCGGGGGGTACACTAAAGGACTTAGTCACGGCTTTTGCAACTCGGCTACCTAGAGATTGCAAAAACACGGTCATCTTAACTTTCCATATGGGAAAGTTAAGTCCATCAAATTTAGGAGGGGTCTTAATTCCATCAGCCATTTTTACTATATGAATATGAATGAAATGATTAGCAAATTAGGATCTTCTCTAAGGTTGTTAAACCAAATCCTAGAGTCCAAGCTCTGATACCAATTGAAAAACACCTAGAGGGGGGGTGAATAGGTGTGATTGCTAATCTTAAAAATTTTAACTCTCTAAATGCGGAACCTAAACAAGTGAGGCTCAACTTAGTACAATTCAACAAGTGTAGCCGAATTCCTCTTGCGAGGCTCTGGACTAAACTCCTGTTGATTCCCCTTGATATGGGTTGAGGCGCTATGTGAAGCTCTTGTTGGATGAGTACGGATTGGCACACACAAGTATGAAATGGATGATATGAAGAATGATGCAAACACAATGATATATGGCAAGAATTACAAGCAAGCAAATAGTAGCACAAGAGATTTAAACAATATCACAAGTATGCAATAGAAAGCAATAAGGAACTATTGAAAAGTAAAGCAAGAATTGGACCCCAAAGGCAATCGCAAACAAAGTGATTTGTTTCGAGGTCGAGCCACCGCTCTACTCCCCGCCTTCACCTCCGTGAAGGGTTTCCACTATCCACCGAGGACGCCTTTACAATTTGGTCTACCGAAGACCGAGCACCGAGCTCCACCGAGTACAAAGGACCTCTACCGAAGAGGTTGCTCCACAAGGAAAGGATTATAAGAACAAAGTGATCACAACAAGATCACTACACTTTTTCTCAAACTCTTTTACAAACACTCTCACTTCTATTACAACTTCACTATAGAATGAGTATAGGATTTTTGGCTCTATGAAGTGTGGTGAGAAAAACTTCAGTTGTAGAGTGATATTAGTAATCAAACACAACTGAAAAACAAGCTCAAAAAGAATTGGAATGAAAGCTTTAAACTCTTTTCTTTTCTCTTTTGAAAACAACACAAACTTGAGGATTTTTCTAAGTAATATGCAAGAGAGACTTCTCCTCTATTTATAGGGTTAGAAAATAGGTTAAAAACAATTTCTTTACACCTAATTTGACCTGCAAAAGCTCCCCAACAACTCTTCAAAATTTGTTAAAGCTGAAAAAAAAACAGTTTTTTCAGAATAGCCCAAAGAGGAAAGAGCCGTTAGGCTATAGCAGGCTTGGCGGTCGACCGGTCCGGTCGACCGCAGGCCAGCTGCAAAGAGCCGTTGGCTCTCGCGGTCACCGTCCGGTCGACCGACCCAAAAGAGGAAACACAGTTTCCTTCTTCCGGTCGACCGGTCCGGTCGACCGAAAAAAACTGTGAGCAATTTGCTCTCCGTCGGTCGACCGGTCCGGTCGACCGACAGACATGCACAAACAGTGCATGTCCAGACACATCGCCGGTCGACCGGGCCGGTCGGCCGGAGTTGCCTGAAACTGAAAACTGGGCTGGTTTTGAATTAGAAAAATTTTGAGAAATATTTTAAAAATACATATAGCTAAGTATTATGCAGAAAATAGTTTATACACATGTTTTATACAAAATTTTCAAGATATAAAACTTTTGGTACATGTATATATAAACTAAGGCATAAAACTTAGAAATAACCATTTTCAAAACATTGGAAATATATGAAATAAGTGTGTGTGCAAATCCTAGAGCCAAATTTCATATACTCAAACTTTAACATTCTATTTCTTACAATGTTTCTAAGGACTTCAAGATCTTCAATAGGCTTCTTCATATAATCTTCAACACTTGTTCCTTGAGCCCAATTGGAGTTGACTTGAGTCCAAATCCTTGTATTTGTGAGAGAAGACTTCTAGAATGAATAGAAATCTGAAACACGCTTAAACAACAAATGTTATTAGTACAAATAACTAATATTTTTATAATCATCAAAATACACTAATCATGGGTGATTGTAACCTTGGGCCAACACTCACTAGAGGAGCAAACCACAAGGCCAACACTCACTAGAGGGAGCAAACCACAAGCCTCAACCTCTACCAAAGAGGGAGCAAACCAATCACCCGATCAAACCTCTACCAAAGAGGGATACAACAAATGCAAGGGTGTACAACTTGGAGGCTACAACAACCTCAAACAATCTTTCTTTCTCTCTTTTCCACAAACAAGATCCTAATAGAATAGGATAGATGATAGCTCAAGTGTGAAAAATTAGAGTTTTGAAAACAAAAACTCAAAGAAAAATACTTGGGAAAACTCTTGGTAAAAGATATAAATGAAGACAAACCAAATCTCCCAAAATTCTATTTTCTTTGATTTTTCAAAAACTCTAAAACAAAACAAGAATGAAATCTTTTGAGCTCTAAAACACTTTGAAAACTTCTTTTAAACTCTGGAGAAAGTAGGAATTTTTCTTGTTAAAAACCTTAGCCAAAATCCAAAGAAATGGGGTTTATATAGGCCAAAACTAGAAACTAGCCGTTAGGCTGATCTGTCAGCCTGACAGGCCTGCGGTCGGCCGGCCCGGCCGACCGCCAACGGTCATATTTCTGACCGTTGGGGCATCCGGTCGACCGTACGGCTGACCGCCCAGATACAGAGAGCAAAGCTCTCTGGTCCGGTCGACCACCTGGCCGACCGTCCCTGTGTCTGCCAAACGTGCACAAGCCTGTACACGTCGGTCAACCGCAAGGGTCGACCGGCCTTTGGTGCGGTCGACCCGTGCGGTCGACGACCTGGCCTGTCAGCCACAGTTCTGGGTCAGAAACACTTGTTAAAAATATTTCTAAAAATTCTTTTATCTCTTGTAAAAATACCCAAAAATAGTTTTCTCATATTGCATTGATACATAAACATGTGATAAAAAGTTTAGCTCAAATATCAAGCATATGAAACTATTTTTGGTGTTTAAACATTTTTACCAAAAACCAAAACTTGTATTTATCAAACTTGGATTTTTCAATAGGAAATCTGATTTTTCCTAAAACTCATGAATAGGCATATCAAAATAAGTTTGTTTAAGATATGAAGCATGTATGTATATTGAACACATCTAATATACATAAAAACAAAGTAAACTTGTTTTGATCAATCTATTCATGAAAACAAATATTGGTTAAACTAAAAACCGAAAAAACCATAAAACGTGTGTATTGTGCACTTGAGCATATCAACTATTTTAAGCTTTACAAATGGATCTAAACACACTAAACTATGGATACCTAAGTCTTCTTGACGATCTTCCATCTTCAAGTCGACTCGGTCCAAACACCGTGATCCAACGAGCAAGGCTATGAATGATCTTGACGCACGGGCTCGGGAATCACCAAGTGAAGGCTTCCGAACTCCTCTTTTTGAAGCAATCACCAACTAATATCTTACTTAATGATCTGAAACTAAAATCACAAGATTATTAGTAAACATAACTACATGAGTTAATCATCATCAAACTACTAGAGAGGAAGCCTCCGGCCAACACTATAGCCACTGGAGCTTTGGCTACAGAGTCCTTCCTGTGCTTCCGTGCATATTGTGCTGGACTACCTCCAGAGAGAAGTTCCTTGAACTTATCTTGGTCAAAGTGGATGATCAAGTTTTCAACGATAACGGTGTTCAGCATTCTAACCATTGCATTGCGACATCATCTGCTTGTTGCAAAAGAAGACAGAAGTCCCCAGCGGAGTCGCCATCTTGTTTTCTATTAAAAATAGATTGGGAAAAACTTACAAAAGTAAATCACGCAATCACTTTATCCTTTTGACGATGCAATCGGTCAGGTGGTCAAGCTGCCTTCTCGATAGAATTTCCTTCTCGATAGAATTTCCTTCTCGCTTAGTTCTAGAAATCTTTGAAGATATAAGGTGTGTTAGAATCTGGATGAAATAGAACTAAATCTCTGAGGTTTTGGAAGCAAGCTGAGGCGTTGGAAGCAAGAAGGCAAGAGGACACTTTTGCTGTAGGTCTTTTCTCAATCTCCCAATTTTCCCAATTTTCTGGCCTCTTCTTATTGCTTGCAAGGGTTATTTATAGCCAAAATGGGATGTAATCGTTCCCCTTGAATTCAACAAGACTGAATCAGTCTTTAGCTTCGCATGATGCTAAAAATAGCTTTGCTGTGAGGCTAACTGCGAGCTTCCGCAAAGCTAATAAGTTCGTACAAACTATTATTAGCCATTGTGGCTTAATTGTCTTCACTTATTGTAGGACGAAGTGGGCGAGTGTAACCGCCCACTTAAAGTGGTATTAATCCCACTAAATAGTGGGGTTCACCCGTTAATCCCTCGTGGGATTTTGAAACGGTCAATTGATGACCTGGTAAAGCTCGCTGCGGAGCTAAGTGAGAAGTTCTCTTCAAACAAGTTATCTTCAAAACTTTATGCGAAAGTAAAACTTAGCTTATAGCAAAGCTGGACCATTCCTTCTTCCGGCGAAGTTAGGAATGAAGCTTCTAACGAAACTCTAAGGTTGGCCTTTGCGGGGCTAGTGGAAGCTTTATGCGAAGCTAGTAGCTTCGGCCTTTTACGATCTTGAATTTCTGCGAGGCTAGATATTTGATCAGACCTGGCTTCATAAACTTGTTTTGGCTTCTTCACAGGCAACTTTGCTTATTTTCTGCTTTACTGGATCAATAAAGTCCAAGTTACTGTTTTGTTCCTCAAGATAAGCAAACGCTGGTCGTTAGCTTATCTGTGACTTGTCTTTTATATAATATCGACAAGTTAGATATGTTCAGACCGGTTGAATAAAGTCTGGGAGTTTCTCTTTTTTTAGAGTGTCAACACCCATTACTAATAGAATTTAGGATTGAAAAATTCAATAATCAAACTCAATTTTAGAGTGAAGAAAAATATTTACTGATTGTTCATTGAAAAAAGTGAATATATTAAGGCCTTTATATAGGCTACAAAATTGTATCTCCTACTTTTATTTGGATTACGTAATCCAACTCCTAAAGAGAAATTAAAAATTTAAAGAAAGAGAAAATACATAAAAAGAAAACTAATAATCCTACTACAAATCAAATTATTAAAAAAAAATACAAGAAATAGAAACTAAAAAATCCTAATACTACTTTGATTTTGCAACTCCCTCTGAAACCAAATTACCATATTCTTGGGCCTCATTCGGTACACTTTTCAAGCTTTTGAATTAGGCTTCGGTCTCATGATATCGGCATCATTCTCCCCGGGTTGAAAAAACTAGACTCTATTGAGTTTGCGGAAGAAAACTCTCATACTGTTCCAAAAAAAAAAGGGACTTCGCAAGGTGATCTTCGTATTCATTTTAAGTGCTAATGCTTTATCATCCCTATACAGAAAGAGGTCAATCAACATAACATTCAAGGGATGACCTTTCCTTCATCACGACTGCGGATATTAAAATCCATGTTTGTCGATGACCTCATAATTATCGGCAACTCAAGCCTTGTAAAATCCAGAGAAATAGGACTATATTCAACACTTATTCAGCAGCATCAAGCCAATATCAGTCAGATACCCGATGAACATGAGTTTACGATCAATGTCAACCTGGACAAGCTAACATTTCGGCAATACCAAATTTTACCCAATACTTTTCTAGCTCCAAATGAAGTTTGAAGATTTTGTATACCTAGGTAACTCAATAGACAAGAACAATTGAAAGGGATACATTTCCAAGATTTTTTTTTTCTTAAAAGCCCGGAAGCTAATGGCAGGATGGCAAGGGAATTCTCTGTTCATGCCAGGGAGAGTGGTTTTGATAAAATCCGTTCTAGCCGCACTGCCAGGGTACATTTTTTTTTGTTATTGTGGGGGTGTTGGACTCCTTTATCACCACCCTAGAAATATACATGAAAATGTTACCTAGGGAGGATAAAAACTACAATTATGTGCTTGTAATAAAATTTGCCGTCCCTATGAATTAGGGGATGGGAGGGAAATCAAGAGTTGTCACGAATTCCACTGCGTCCTCCTTACCAAGTAGGCAGTGAAGGTGTTATCCCAACTAGAGAATGTCTAAGTTAAAATTATCCAGTCCAAGTATGGGCATTAGGGATGCACAACTAATAAAAGGAGGGAACAGGAGATCACTCTCCCACTCTGCACAATATCATGCAAAGATTCAATTTAAAAAGCACATCAACATGCTAATATGAGTTTTATTAATTCAAATCATCATAACCTAAACCTTTAATATGTCCATACAAAGATAATTTTTTTCATCATATCTCAGTCTTTTATAAACCCATACAAAGATAACTTCCAAATTATACCGATGTGAGACTAACAAAATAACTATATAAAACAAAACATACTAGAGCATCACTGTCAATTAGTCCTCTCAGTGTGTGTCAGAAAAGGTCTCCTATATGGAAGACACTCAGGAAATTGGAAGCCATGGTTAAAACAATGCTTCAATGGGGTGTTGGAAATGTTAAAACAATCAACAATTGCTACGATGCTTGGTTACGAACGAAACCTCTCTGCCCCTGCCTCCTGACAACAGATTTCACTAGCATTGAACACCTCAGCTTGGAAGCCTTCATTGTGCAGTGGGTCCTGAAACCATGAAACAGCAACAGGGTTTCTTTCCGACTCTCTTGCAACTGAATGCTGCCAAAATATTCACATGCAACAATAACCGGGACATTTTTTAGTGGGTAATGAATTCAACAAATTGTTTCTCCACAAATTGGGGCCGTTGTTTCGCGTAAAAGTCCGTATTCGTAAATGACTTACAATCCAGTTACAACTACGGCGTTTGTTTGGACGTAATTCGTAAAAGACTTACACAATTCAATTATCACTCACTTGCAACTCAATTACCACTCACTTACAGGCCAGGTACAGTTAATTTTGTTGTCATGCAAATTTGTATTATTTTTTTATGTTAATATTAATTTTTTTAATATTTAACATTTTTAATATTTATTTGCAATATTAAAACTTTTTAAATCACCAAATAGTTAATTTTGTGGTCAACTTTTTTCACTTACGACTTAGACATTATGACAACCAAACACCGTAAACACAATACACTTTTCCACTTACAATTTATATTACCAACCAAACACCATAAAACTTACATGTATGTAACTCATTTACAATTGTAAAAACTTTACCAATTACGAGCTACGAATTATGGCCAGTTACGACAACCAAAACAGGCCGTTTACTTCCTTTTACGGGACAATGCAAACAATGACACCATAGTATTTACGAGGGTCTTTGCAATTGCTGCGAAACAGGTCAACAGGAGAGCCTAGCACACTTGTTTTTCACCGTCCAACATTTCAAATGCTTCAAAAGAGAATTCAGGAATGGTTACATCCACATTTGAATTTGGGTTGTTCATGGATATATAACAAGACTACTACGCCACATGCTTCTTGCAACAAGTGGGGGTTGATAAAACATTAACAATAGGATAACCTCTATTGGTGTTGGTGGAAAGCTCGAAACCATTGG
>JAVJIF010017784.1:0-20557 GCA_038442645.1 Agave tequilana | reverse complement strand
AGTGATGGAATGAGCTTGTGGAGGAGGGGTGGTGAGTGACAGATGGCGAGGAAGGGTGTACAGACCGTTGTTACTCATGTCCTTATAGAGAACCTGTCTCGACGGATTTTCCTTGTTAAGAAAATGATTAGTATCAAAAGTTAGTGAGACCTTATAATCACGAGCAAATTATTGCACTGAGAGAAGATTATGTTTTAAAGATGGAACATGTAAAATGTGTTTGAGAAGAAAAGAAGAATGAGGTATATGGATGGAGGAAGAACCAATAAATGAGATTGAAAGTTTCATGCCATTTTTTACAACCACTGCATCCATACCTAGGTATTCTGACTTGAGGGATAAGTTTGAGAGATCACTAGTCATATGATGAGTTGCACCTATGTCAGCGATACATTGATCCATCATGTCCAAGGATTGTGCCACCATTGCAGCTAATCTTTGTGGAGAATGCTTACCTTGATAAGCATAATTCATACGTTGGTAGCAGTCGACAGCAATATGTCCTAGTTTGGTGCAAATTTGACAGGTTGGTTTGGAGGAGGAATTAATGGATGTTGGATTTGAATCCGCTGTTGGATTGAGGAAAGAAGTTTCTGGAGCGGGATTGTTTGAACTGGAATTAGATGGTCCCTTGTGTTGAAAATTAGGGATATAATTTCGGAGCTTTCCTTTATAATTTTGGTTGATGTAGATCTGTTTACCGGAGATCTTGGAGAAGGAAGAGGCATATAAGACATGTGGTGAGGAGTCAGGTTGAGAGACTGACCTTACACGATCATTGACAATGACTTTCTCACTGAGAACAAGAGAATGAAGATCTTCTGCAGTTATAGCATCAGACCGAACTCTGATTGAGGTGACAAAGGCGTCGTATTCTGACGGTAGCCCATGTAGCATGTGGAGAACTAGATCTTCATCGGCAATTGGTTAGCCAGCTGCTGCAAGTTGATGAGCAATCTCTTGAATAGTTTGAAGATAGCCCGAGACAGACCTCTCTCCTTTGGTGGTGTTTTGCAGCCGAGCTTTGAGCTGTATGGCGTGCGCACGAGATACGTTTGCAAACCTTTTCTCCAAGATGCTCCAGGCTGCGATGGTCGTTCGACAGCCAACCGTGTATGGAAGCCATAGTGTCAGAGAGGATGGCGAAAATCCAGATCAACAGAGTCTGATCTTGTTTGTACCATTCCGTGTACTTTGGGTTCACGGTGGTCGTAGGGTTCCCGCTTGCATCGTCAAGAAAACGAGATGGACATTTGTTGGTGCCGTCGACGAAGCCCATGAGATCATAGGTGGAGAGTATTGGAAAGAAGATAGATTTCCAAAGGAAATAGTTCTCCTTGTTGAGCTTGACGGTGACAATGTTGGTGATGGTTGTGTTGACTGCCATAGTTATGGTGGATTGGGATTTGAATGAGGTGGGTGGTAACAAAGAGTAAGAGTCATTTGACTATATTGCTCTGATACTATAAAAATAATACTCATGGAATCTGAAGGCTTTATTTTATTTCAATATTTTTCTCCATAAAATATAATGGAGCAGTGCTCTTTATATAGAGAACAACAAGTAGAAGATTAGCACATTTAATTAAATTAGTACACTAATCTTAGGGATACAATAGATGATAACTTTTATATTTGGAGTCTTGCTATTAGTTTCCATATTTGCAAGAGCATGTTGTCCACATGTTGAATTCTGAGTAAATGATGACTGGCTTCTATATTTGCAAGAGAATGTTGTCCATATGTTGAATTTTGAGTCAATGATGAGTTATCTTGCTATTAGAGATTGACGGTGTTACAGTCGTAGCTGCCACCGAAACGCCTCTCAATCTCCTCCAGTGTGATATCGTCCTCAACAACACTTGTAAGAAGACCTTCGTCTGTGCCTTCAGCAATTCGAGGAGTATAGCATCGGGCTTTCTTCAATGCTCTCTTGCGAATTTTAGGAGAGAGCAAGGCTTTGCCTTCAGCAATTCGAGAGGTGTAAGTTTATCTAGATCCACCCTAAAATTGAAAAACAAAATTTAGAAAGATTTCTTTGGAAAGTTTCGGAAAATATTTGGAAATCCTTTAACATATCTTTCTAGAGTGTGTCATGTGATTGCCAAAGCATCATTAGTAAGGCCAAGTGAGCATAGATCATGAAGTAAGACACTCCTCTCCTTATGGAAGGTTATATATTCTAATCTCCTCATCTGTAATGAACGTGGAGATTTTTCGAATTAAATTTGCAGCGCATACTAAGAACTCAACTTTGCGATCTATAAAGGACTAGGCTAGACTGCCTGATTCGCAAATGAGATGATTCGTGAAGTCTCATTCATGGCGGATGGGGGCTGCATATGGAGATTACTAGTAGTTCACGCAGTCTAGTTTGTCCATGTATTTGTTATGACAACGGGCCCACTAATTAGATTGTAGTGTTAAATATGATTAAAATCTATATGACCCAAAAGGAGAAACCCCTAATAGAGTCTATGATCTAATCACATTGAAACATTTAAGCATCTTTTCTTTCTATCCATGGGGGACTAAAACCATCTTTTCTCTCTTGCTATTCTATTTCTCTTTAATCACTCCAGTGGATTCGAGTCACCAAATTCCAATATCTCCACCTTGAATCGAATCCCAATCACAACAACAATCTCCACCTCAATTCGAACCCGACCGAACCATTCTTGAACCGCATGTTCACTCCAAACTCAACCTTAAATCTCAATTCAGCTTCAATACTTCGAGACTTCACCCTCAGCCCGCCCTTCTTCCCTCTTCACAGTTCTAGTTTCTCTTCGCCCCAAACCAATTCACATGCTCTAATACCTGAACTTGACTTGAGCCTTCACCCGTACAACAACATCCATTTGCTCTGTCAATTCTTCAACTTGATCAAATCTTCATCTTGAGCTCACCAATATTTTTCACCAAACTTTATTGCACTCTGTATTCACAAATAAGGCTCAATCCACTTTTAGCTCTGATAGCATTTTGTTATGGCAGCAACAAGCCCACTAATTTGATGGTGGTGTTACATATGCTTAGAAACCATATGACCCAAAAGGTAAACCCCCTTAATGAAGTCTAGGATCTAATAATATTTGAACATTTAACCATCTTTCGTTTTTTCCTATGTGGGACTAAACCATCTTCTCTCTTGCCATTTCTTTCTCCGAGTCACAGGCGTTTCATTCTTTCTCATGGAAGTCAGTGTGATGATGAGTTTCATTCTCTTCCATGGGAATTTCCTCCGCTACGGGCGGATTCCTTTCGGCTATAATGTAAGCATCATCATCATCATCTATTAAACCAAAAATGAACAAATTTCGCAATGAAACTAAGTGAAAGAAGCAGCAATGAACTGAGTGACACAACATCTAGAGTCTTCTTATCCATTGCGGTCTAAATAAGCAAAAATTACACTACATCTAATCATCAACTTAGCCTCCAATCCATCCCCTTGCCATAAGCCAAATGAACATGCAAAGCTCCAGTAAGAATCATCCTTGAATTCCACACACAAAGAAAATAATAATAACAAGCTTTACAGAAAAGGAATTTAAAGGGGAGAAAAAGGGCAGGAAAGAAGAAGAAATCAAACTGTCTGATCCAAAATTCAATAGAATTTGTTCGATAAGATTCAGATGCTTCTGAAATTTAAACAATTCCAACTGTACCTGTATGATCAAACCTTAAATTTAACTATAAGCATAAAATATGGGAACATAGTGACATAAACAGTCGAATAAATGATGGTCCTTAAATTCGAGAAATAATCAAAACCCAATATATAATCCTTAAATTCGAGAAATATACCATTTTACGATAAATGTCATGAAACATCATGAAACAACATGTCTGTTAGCAAGCATAGCGTGGATGGAAATAGCTTGATAGCTGATATCATTTATTTGCATCTAGAGAAAAAAAGCATCAAAATTATATCACTGGGTTTGAAGCAGGTTTTCTGCTTTATCTTGAAACCGAGTCATTCCCTTCAATCTTCCCCAAGAATTTCAGGTGAAATCTTCCAGTGTGATGCCAATAGCTGTGACGAATGATGTTCAAGCCAAACCTTTATGATGACCTATCATGCTCAACCACCAAAGTGCCCAAAGAGTGGTCAAATTTCAAGATCTTAACCAGTTCATTCAAGATGCTTCTGAGCAACCAGAGAACTGATAATCTGAACATCGATTTTGCAAAGTGAGGTGTGTTGTCAGAGTCTCTTTTGACAAGATCTATGGTCTTGAAACTTCTTTGAAGCTATAAACTAGTTCGAGAAGAAATTACACTACCCCATAAATCAGACTTATATTATTAGAAATGCTTCTTACATGAATAAACTCAACTACTTTATCTGGCGAAGCTCTGCAGTCTCCAATGCACACTTCCGGTGCTGGGATAAGACGGAGTGGACTATAACTGCTTCCATTCTTGATAAAACATCACCCCCTTTAGAAGTTTCATGTTCCTTCGATGCATGGAGTACTGTCTGTAGTATTTGAAGAGGGTCGCCATGACTCACAACTAGAATGACACATCTGCAAAGAACAAGTCATTCAGTCCCAGATAATATATAATATGCAAACATATGGTGGGAAAAAGTAGGCCTGAAAACTCAAGAATACAAATAGCACCATTTCCCCCGATTTTTTGCTTTTGTTTTATTTACTAGTAACCACCCGAAACCATTTTGCTCATCTTATGCTAATGAAAAGTTTTGAGTCCTTAGATGTGAGATCCTTCTTAATAGCGGATGAATTCGAGCTTGATGGAAGTATATTGAGGTAGTGGAGATTGAAGTTCTGAGAAAAGCCAGGTAGATTTGATAAAGTAAGGTTAAGAAAACACAAGATTTCATATCATCAAAACAAGAAAAATCACTTCAATGAGAAGAAAGCAATTCTTCACAATAAAGCAAAGCTCTATTGCAAATCATTGCCACTTTGGACCCACTGTGTATGAACAACAAGCTTATTATTAGGAATGAATATTTGAACCTGTTAACCCTATTCCACTCTCTTTTCACAGGCTTATAAGGTACAAAGTGTAAACAGAAGTTCTGTCAAGTACTGAAAGGTAGAATGTATAAATAAATTAGCATTTCCAGGTCGATTGCAGATATGATGAGTAAAGCTTGAAGTCAAATTCTAGATAAACTTAAGACATATGAACATGGTCACTAATTAGGCGGACTAACAAAAATCTTAATGCATAAAATAAGATGAAAATTTATAATACTAGTGACAATTTTGTTAATTCCAACATTGGAAATGTACTTTTCTGTATTACATGACAATTTTACAGAGAGAATATACCCATGTAAGAATATGTGGGCATAAGGTTATAGAAGATTTTTGGATAAATTGGAGAAAGACCCCTATACTACATGTAGTACTGATAACCACTACCTACACTACCTTATGAAACACCCAACGATTAGGGTCAAAATTTATTTTATAATTCCAATTTTACCCCTCTCCTTTTCTCTCTTTTTGTTCCCTCTCTTTTTGAACCTCTCTCTCCCGTAACCACCTTAAAATTGCAGCAGTATCAACTTATAGAGGGTTTTGGATTTGGATTTGGGCACGTGTTCAAGTTTTGGAGAGAAAGAGAGGATTTAGGTTTGGAAAGAAAGCAAAGATTTTGGCTTCGGGTTTGGATTTTGAAGATGAGAGTCTATATTTTGAAGAAGATAGAGATAGTTTGATTTGGAGGGGGTTGAGTTTTATTTGAAAGATGAATTTTGAAAAGAGAAATGAGAGAGGAGAGAAAGAGAGGAGAGGGAGATGAGAAGGGGGAGAGAAAGTAGTGGGAGAGAGGACAGGAGAGGCAGGAGCAAAAACGATGATTTAGTTTTGATTTAAGGTATGGATTTTGAGGAAGCATGTGAGGAGTGAAAGAGGGAAGTAAATGAGAAAGACAAAAAAGAGAAGGGGAATGGGAAAAAAAATCAAACACCATTAAGAAGGGGAAATGGGAAAAAAAATCAAACACCGTTATGCTAATAACTTAGTTTAGGGGTATCAGTACTACATGGTCAAAGTTCAAAGGTCTTTCTGCAATTTACCGAAAAATCTTCAATGGTTTCTAGAAAGAGAATTGAAAACATAAAACAAGTCTAAACCTAATCAAAATTTAGTAAAAAAGAGATGGAAACTTTGGTTACCTCAAAGTTTGCCGACTTGATACAAATCTGTCTACCTAGGGGTGTCAATGGGTCGGATCGGGCGGGTTCTAAGGAAATTCTACACCCAAACCTGATCTTTGAAGCCCTGCTTAACCCACTCGAAACCCAATCAGTAAAGAAACTACTCAACTAAAAGTCAAACCCTACCCATGAGTTTCCTAATTTGTTCGGGTTAGGTCGGGTAATTGGGGTAGAGTCGGGTATGGACGGGTCATTACATATGACCCGAGATATAATAAACTTAGCAATACCATAAAATAAATCTATCAAACTGTCATTTCATATTGTTGTTCAATAAATATAATTCATTATAAACATCCAAACATTATGAATATGATTACAATTTTATATACATCTATGTAGAATCATTTATGCAAGTTCCTCGTTCTATTCTTAAGTCCTGTACCATTGCCCACTTTAACTTGATTTGTTAATAGATCGTACAAAGATGATATGCAAATTAAATTGAAGAGATTGCTAAGTAAATGAACTACTTGAATAGAATTCATGTCTGATTCCCCGCTCTATTCTCATGTCCAGGTTCGAGTCGGGTTTCAAGCGGATTAGAGTGTGATACCCTAATCTGACCCATAAATAAAATGTTTAAAATTTCAAAACCCAAACCCATTTGTATTTTCAGAAATATGAACCCAAACCCTATTTTTTTCGGATTGGGTCGGTTCGGGTTTGGGTAAAACCCGACCTGGTTGATGCTCCAATGTCTAACCTCAAAAATTGCCAAAATTCAGGCCACATTGAAATGTAAATCCATAGTATTCAAAGATAATTTATTTTTCCTCCTAAAACTGGCCGCTTTTGATGAGAACTGAGATGTCCTCAGATGCCCAGTGTCATTTGCCACTCACACTTACAATTTTGATGATGTAATCTCATTTTATAGTACACTTATAAATAAATGATGCTAGTTATTTCTTTTAATCGGAGCTTTCTTGGGTATCAGTATTTCGGCATTCACACGTTTCATTGCAATCAGTTGTGATGTGAGGGTTGGATGTGCAAAAGTTTTCAGTGGGTAGTTGATGTTATCATTTTGTAGCCACTAGGTACGTATGCACATGAATTCAATCAGAGAAGTGTTGGAGCCCACTCAAAGTAACAAGCTTACTTGATGACAAACAAGAAAGAGAACACAATTACAACAAGACGAGTTCACGTGGTTCGACAATTTGCCTATGTCCACGGAGATAAGTGTAAGTGTTATTAACTTGAAGGGGAAAATCTTTTCTCTTGAGATCTCCCTCAAGAGTACAAAATATAATTTGCCTTGAGGGATTGGCTTGGTATTAATCCATGACTCTCTCTAGGGATGTATATATAGCCCCTTTCACCTCCTACTTTGAGTTACAATGGGAGTCCTAACCAATTACAGCTTCTTACTTTGACATTTTAAATCTGAGTAGTCCTTTGTCCTTGATGATGACCTTTACTCTGTATCCTTTTCACATGTACTTGATAGTCTGTTCCAAAATCCAATGTGAAGCCTCTAGTTTGAATCCTACTTTTATTATAGTTGGCAATCCAAGATAGAATGTACAAGTGACCTGCTTGTATTCCAGTGCTAATTCGGTATGAGAGGATCACTTTATTTGGATAAATTGACCCTGTAATCTTCATTGTCCTGAGCCAATAAAACCACACCTGACATGAGTGATATGTGAACTGTGCACATGTAAGCAAATCACCGTATTTGATCATTTATTAAGACCTTATGAACACATATATTACTCACATGTGATTTATTCTTTAACCCCCTGCATTTAGTTTAAATGGAAGTCATATTTAACAATCTCTATCTTGGCTTGTATTCAAACAAGTTCTACTTGGAATTAAACCATTAAGCCTTGCACTCCCTTAACTATCTCACTCCTCTCTCTTTATTCAACGGTCTCCACATGAGGCCGTGTGCCACTCTCAATGCCTGAGTACTTGAATGAAAGGATTCCTTGAACTTCTCCATAAGAACTGGCTTTGACGACCACTTTACCGCTTCCCAAATGAAGCTTTCCCAAATTTGACATAAACCTACAAGAGTTACTGCAAATGACGAGTCTGGTCTAGTGCACACTATAGCATTCATAAGTAATCCCACTTGCGCTTGCATATGGCACCATAGACATATATTCTTTATCCTTCTCTAATTATGGACACAACTGTGAGGATAACCTGAAGTGACCATTGTAAGGGTGCTAATTAGTTTTTCTTCTTTCATACTAAATCTCTCCAACACCTTCTCAATATTCCTGCTTTGGGAGAGCCACAACTTGCCTCTTTTTAGTCTCAGTATATCTCCATGTCAAGGATTTTCTTCGTTGCTCCCAAACTATTCATATCAAATTCTTTGCTCAATTGAGTCTTCGTAAACCAACTTGCATTCTATAGCCGTCCTGCCTTTTGGTAAATCTTTCTAAAGAGACTTCATTTCTTATGTCATAACAATCATCCTGATGAGGACATCTAGTGGATTAGCTTGTTTTAATTGGTTGGATCATTTTATCTTAGTTTATTTTAGTTGGTTAGGTCATTTTATCTTATTGTTTTAGTTGATTGAGTCATTTTATCTTAGTTTGTTTTAAGCGGTTATTATATTTGGTTGGTTTATCTTATCTTAGTCCCACATTTATTGTGATAGGAGTTATCATGTTATTGTAAGCCTATATAAAGCCAAAACTGCTTTGTTATAGGGTAGATAATTGATAATGAAAATAGCTATTGATGTATTTGTAGCCAATGTGCTTTTGGGTGAGACGCCTTAGGGAGAGATTCTCAAACTTTTTTCTTGGTGACAAACCCTAAGTTGAAATTTCAAGTGTTCGTTCCCAATTATCCCTCTTTTTTTTTCATCCCCATCAGTTTGGTATTAAAGTTAAATTTCTAACTTTTTTCACCAAAATCTCAAGACCACAATTTCTCTAACAAAGATAATATCAGCCGAAAACCGCCAAAATTTACACGCGACACTGCTTATTGCCACTGTTTATTATTGCCTCCTTCCAACTGCCAGCTCCATCATCATCATCTTTTGCCACCGACATCTTCCAATTCAGCCGCCATCGTTTACGACAACCACCACCTTGATGCAAACCCGATGAACGAATGCTAGCTCCACGACACCACCATCATGGCCTGATTGAGAGCCATGGAGATTTGCACTCTACACGGTCGAGTTTTCTCCAACCCCGGGGAAATGATAGGGACATCTAATGGCTTAGCTTGTTTTAGTTGGTTATGTAGTTGGTTTATTTTATCTTAACTTGTTTTAGTTGGTTATGTAGTTGGATTATTTTATCTTAATTTGTTTTAATTAGTTATGTAGTTGGGTTATTTTATCTTTAGTTTGTTTTAGTTGATTATGTAGTTAGTTTATCTTATCTTTAATTTATTTTAGTTGGCTAGCGTAGTTAGTTTATTTTATCTCGTTCTCACATTAGTTGTGGTGAGAGTTTTCATGGGTGAGATGCCCTAGGGAAAAAAGTCCTGACAATTTTCTTGGGTTTCAAATTCTAGGTTGAGATTTCCTAGTGTTCGTTCCCAATTATCCCTTTTCTTATAGTTCGTCCCCCATTAGTTTGGTATCAGAACTAAATCTTGCTCTTTTTCTCTATATTTCACAAAACTCTAACCTTCACCAAATTTTCACAAAACCTAGTTCCTTTTGTCAACCCTAGATCTTGCCAAAAAAAATCCCAAAATTTCCTTGAAAAATTCTTTGAAAATTCTGGCACGCCACTGTTCTCTTCATCCTCCCTCTCTCCTCCGCCTCCCGACAATGAAGGCTCCTCCACTGCCTCCCGACGATGAAGGCTCCTCCTCCTTCGCCAATCTCCGACCCCTCTTCTCCATCAAAGTCTGCCGCCTTCATTTAGTCTTGATGCACATCTGCTGAATTCACGATCACTATCATGACTCGATTGAGAGCCGAGAAGATCTACACTCGACAAGGTCAAATTTTCTCCAACCCCGCGAGAATGATGAAGACATCTAGTGAATTAGTTTGTTTTAGTTAATTGGATCATTTTATCTTTGTTTTAGTTGGTTGAGTCATTTTATCTTATTATTTTAGTTAGTTGGGTCATTTTATCTTAGTTTGTGTTAGGAGGTTATTTTAATTGGTTGGTTTATCTTAATCTTAGTCCCACATTTGTTGTGGTAGGAGTTATCATTTTGTTGTAGGCCTATATAAGGCCAACACTGCTTTGTTATTAAGTAGATGATTAATAATAAAATTATTATTGATGCATTTGCTTTTAGGTGAGATGCCCTAGGGAGAGATTCCCAAACTTTTTTCTTGGGTGACAAACCCTACATTGAAATTTCCTAGTATTCATTCCCAATTATCCTCTCTTTTTTGTTCGTCCCCTATCACATCCAGTTACTACTTTCTTCACTTTCAAATTCTTGCTTGTAGGTGCTAGGTATTACCAATTTGTGTAACAAGAACATGCTACTTGATCTTTGAAATCACGTGTGACTGGTGCCTCGTGGGTTCTCTTTTGTCTTCCTGTGGCCATAGAACGTAGTTGTTCGGGCTGGGTCTCATCACCAACCATATATAACTAGTCATCCAAGTCTGCATCACTCGAAGCATCAATGTGTGTACCTGTATCTTGCTATGAGCCAGAAACCTTCATGTGCAGTGGGATTTTTATCAATTTGTTTGTCTTCGATCTTGTTTGAAGTCTGATCCATGTACTTCAACCTGGACTCTTCATCAAACATCACATCTCTACTAACAGATTCTTTCATTCTTTTGGATCCCATAACTTATAACCTCTAACTCCCTTTTGGAATCCAATGAAGACTTTCTCGACTGTGCATCCAGCTTGGTGCTTATACCTCTATCCATGAAAGAGTATGCAGGGCTCCTAAATACTCTTACTAAATCATAAGTGACTGGGTCTCCCGTCCAAACTTCCTTTGGTTCTTGAGGTTGATGGTGATTGATTTACCAAATAGCACGCATGATTAACAGCCTCTCCTAGAAGCTTACTAGGAAGCCTGAGTGTAGTATCATGCTTCTGGCAATTTTCATTAGTGTCTGATTCATGCGATCTACTACCCCATTATGTTTTGATGCCCTGGAGTTGTAAACTGTCTTTTAATACCTTAATCTCTGTACAACTTCTTGAACTCCTTTGAGTGACTCATCTCCATTCTCTATCCTCAAAACTTTCACCCGTCTCCTTGTTACTTATCAACGGCCCTTTTCACACTTTGAAACTGGTAAATAATTCAGATCTGTGCTTTAAGAAGTAGACCTATATCTTCTATGAGAAATCATCAATATGTGATGAAGAACTCAACCCCACCTTTTGACTCGACTAATGCAGCTCCCATACATTTGAATGAATGTAAATCCAACAATCCTTTCATTTTGTGAAGTGCAGTCTCGAACTAATTTTGTGCTAATTTCCCAATGAGCGATACTTGTAGTCTTGTCAAAATCCAACTTGCACTCCTTATGCCTTTAAGAAGCTTCCTTCCATGAAATTCGTGAAGACCCTCTAACTCATGTGACCCAGATGCATGTCCCAAAGCTTTGAGGTATCCTCCACCGAATTCTCTTTTGTACTGATCGAATAACTACCAATCACCATGCTCCAGATCAGCTTGTACAAGTTACCAGTTGAACACAGCCCTTTGATGACAATCATACCTCCCTTTTCACCTTGATATTGTGCCATCACCTGAAAACTTGCATCCTGCAACTTCCAATGCTCCTATATGTGGAATGTGGCTCATGTTCGTTAATGTTAGCACCTTCCAATCAAACATCTTCAACTTGATAGTGTCAATCCAATAGTCTTGCATGCCACATCGTTTCCCATTAGGATTATTGCTCTGTTATAGCTTTTATAGGTGCAAAACCAACTCCTATTTGGGCATATGAGATAACTGCAACAGGATCAAGGAACCAAATATTAAAGTGTTTATCCTCATGGAAGCTATCACACATCACATGGTCCATATGCAATAATGGCTTGATCCTACTTGCTTTTATTGTGTTTTGGCTTCTTTCCCGTCCAATCACACTTTATAGTTTTGCAATCTTTCTTTATGTGTCCCACCTTCTTGCAAAAGTAACATCCATCATTGTCATCATCTTGATTGAAAGCTTTGGGTTTAATTTTGATTTCTTTTCCTCTTCGGCTGCGTAACCTCCCTTTTTTCCTTAGCAACCAAGTGTGATTATGTATCCTGGTTCAGTCTCTCAACAGTACTTTAGTGTGGTAGACACTTTCTAGTCCCTATCGTTGGGTGTGTTCGGTATGGTGGTGGTGGGTGCGTCAAAGGGCGGGGCGGGGGGGGGGGTGGGGGGGGGGGGGGGGTGGGGGGGGGGGTGGGGGTGATGTTGTGTTTTTCGTGTTGATCCCTATACTATCGTGTATTAGAAAAAATAGAACTAATCATAGGATAACTAATCTCCACCAATAACTATTACAACCCTAGTATAATTCCTTAAGAAGCTAGTTCCCATGACTCACCATGAACATCAAGGCATATGTTGATGATGCATTTGCAGTGACTTCCTTTCTTGAAAATGTAATTAGAAGTGGACCCTCCCGGCCTCCCATATGCCATTGAGAGCATTGACAACACCCTGAGAATTCCCCTCAACCTAGACAAAGGATGCCGATAGGCATATTGTAAATATACATGTCTCCCAGAACTTCTAAGCAGATGAAGCATGAAAGTAAATGCAATAACAACCAAACTTTAGCATCAGGGTCTCTCATAATAAAGGCCCCTGCATCTTCTACACTGTTCTGACTAATCATAAAAGATGATTTAGATTATGAAAATTTAGAGACTTGATGAGTTCTCTCTCTATACTCTTATTTATAGGCTTCTGCAATGTATTTCGATCAATAAGCTCCTGCGCATCATCAACAGTGATAATGATATCATCCACATACACCACAAGTAACATCTTTTTTTTATGTTGTGGCCAAAACAAGTGATCCTTTTGAGAACGAAAAAGACCAAAATCTTGAACGAGACAAATCGTCCAAATTAAGCTCTTGGTGACTGCTTCAATCCTACAAGGACTTCAGCCTGCACACCTTACTTATTCCCTCTGAGCAACAAAATCAGGTGGTTGCTCCATGTAAGCCTGCTAGTAAAAAACCACTAATAAAGAAAAGCATTCTTAATCTAACTGATGGCGGAGCCAGTGATGAGTGGTAACCAGAAAAAATAAGAATTCACATAGATGTTGACTTTGCAACCGGCGAGAAAGTATCATGATAATTCATTCCATACACCTAAGAATACCCATTGGCTACCAAACAGGCCTTCAAACGGCGAATGACCCATCAAGATTCAGCTTCACAATAAACATCTACTGACATCCAACCGTCTTCTTTTCAGGTGGAAAAGTAGCAAGATCTCAAGTGCAATTCTATTCTAGGGCCAACATTCTTTCTTCATGGCATCCTTCTACATTAGGATAGACAGAGCTTCTGACATAGATTTGGGAATAAAAATATGAATCCACAGAAAAAATGAAAGCACTATATGAAAATGACAAATGAGAATAACAGAAAAAATTAAATAAAGGATGAGAAGTACAAGTGTGTTTCTCTTTAAAGAAATATCAGAACTAGAATCAGGAAGAACAGAATGAGAGTAACATCACCAGAGGTAAAGTAGTCTCACCAGATTGTGAAGTAAAAACTGGAACAAAAGATAATGATGGCATAATTGAGGTGTCTTGCATAAACTTTGGTTGTTTCTTATGTTTAGGAGGCAATGTGTCTTGATTTGTAATGTCTAATAATGCAGTATTATGAACATTCTTGAACTAAAAAATGCATCGGTAGAATGAGACTCAATGAGACTTAGACTTAAAGAATGTGATATCAGCACAGATTATAAACGTTCAATTCTGGACATAACATTTAATACCTTTTGAGTACGTGAATACCCAAGAACACACTTTTAGGGCTCGATGATCTAACTTGGTTATGGGGATCATTATTATGTAAAAATTATACATATCCAAACACTTTGGTAATGAAACAAATCAATCTGTGGATATAGAATTGAGTATGGAATCTAACCGCTTAGAACAAATGAGGGCAAGCTATTAATCAAATAGTATGGCTGTAAGAATGGCATCCCCAAAACCTGTGTGGAATTAATATTGAGCGTGCAATCACAAGCAAATGTCGATTTTTACGTTTAGCACACCATTTTGTTAAGGAGAAATGAACAAGAGGATTGATGCACAATACATGCTGAGACATGAAGTTGAAAAATATGAACTAAATTTTTTTAGCATTATCAGTTCTCAATATTTTATAGAGGTATTAATTGATTTTTTA
This sequence comes from Agave tequilana, assembly GCA_038442645.1. Taxonomy (NCBI): domain Eukaryota; kingdom Viridiplantae; phylum Streptophyta; class Magnoliopsida; order Asparagales; family Asparagaceae; genus Agave; species Agave tequilana. The sequence goes on along the minus strand of JAVJIF010017784.1, from coordinate 6,025 downwards.
CTTCAAAACAAAAATTTTGAAAGATAGAAAACAATTCAAAATGATTTTTCATTAAATATTCCAGTGACTCGAGAATAATTATCTACAAGAATTTAAAATATTTTGAAATCACGTTTGATATTACTAGACAAGGACTCCTTACATCTGAATGAACTAAAGCAAATGAGTTATTAGCTCTTTTATTGACTCTATCAGAATAAGTCATACGATGATACTTGCCTAGTTTACATGACTCACAAGACATAACATGATCTAACTTACGAACTAAAAGTTTCAATGTTTGTGAAAATAGATATCCTAAGTGACAAAGTTGACTAAAAGTAGATACAAAACTAGGACATGAGACCAGTTTGAATCCAAATCCAAATAATATAATCCGTCCCACTCATACCCTATGCCAATCGTCTTCTTTGTTCCAAGTTCTTCTAATACACAATGCATGAAAAAAATATCACTAAGCAATTTAATAATATAGTAATTTTATTGATTGATAACAAATTATACAGAAATTTTGGAACATAAAGTACAAATGATAAAGATAATAAGGATGTAACATTAACAACGCCTATATCTTGTACAGAAGATATAGAACTATCTGTTAGTGTCACTGATGGATAAAAAAATTAGAATCAAGAGATGATAATGTACTTTTAACTCCAGTTATATGATCTGAAACTCCTGAATCTATAGCTCACATGCGAGGAGACGATGAAGTAAAACAAGTTGTGGAGTATCAGTCTGGGCTAGAGTAAATGTGAGGAAAATGGCATCTCAGTAGTATAAAACTGTTAAAATATCTAAAATTGCTGAAAATATTCGAAATTGCTAAACCATTTGAAACTGTTAGTTGTATGTCCTCGTCTTTAATACTTTCGGAATCTCTTCTGAAAATGATCCTGTCCAAGGATCCAAAATACCCACGCAAACGATCCTCTCAGAATCTAGACACTATAAATTAATCAAACAAACGATGCTCTCTCGGATCTATTACCCGAGCAATGATCCTCCCTTGTGATTTAAACACCTAACAAACAACCCAAATAAATGATAATCCCTCGAGATCAATAACAACTAATACAAAAATCAACAAACTCTCAAATATTCAAAAAAAAAACATAATCCTAAAAGAGAATGGCCTAAAACTCCAAACCTCCTCCACTTTTTCTTTTACTGGTACTATTCACTATGAACAACAAAGTTTTTTTTTTTACAAATCTCAAATTCAAATCAGATTTGAAAGAAGGCAAAGAATGATGAAGAGAGAAGATGATGATAATGTTTTGATGCGAGCGAAGATGACGACGATGAAGGTTGCGAAGTATTCTAACCTTAGGGCTCTATACCACTATAAGAAGATTTAGATTATGAAAATTAGAGAGTTGATGAGTACTCTCTACACTCTTATTTATAGACAAATATAATTACAACTTCTAACAAAATATGACTCCTAATATTATGTAGCAATATGACTCTTAATTAAGTAATTACTCCTAATACAACTCATATACCACTCCTTATACAAATCATATTTACTAACAAAGGATTCATTGGAATTAAGTTTATACATCACACGAGTGTTGAGGTCCAAGTAACATAATTACATTTAACTTCCTGCCATCTAGTTCTTCTTGGAACTGAGCTTTTATAGAGATCCTTATCATGTCCTTAAATAAATAAGATTTTCTAGCATTCCACAATTTACCACCAATATGGCTCAAAACTTCTTGTGCTAGCCTATACCGTTGCTTCAAGATGCTTTCTCAGAGAAAATACCTCATTTTATTCCCTTGAAGATGCCACATGACATAGACAGCCACACCTCTTTGGTGCATGTTAATTTAATGTCACTCAGACCCACAATCTCAAAACTTCAGCTGTAGCAGGCCATGCTTCTCTTTAGTATGAGGAGTTTCTATATATTTTAAACCCTCCCCCCCCCCCCCCCCCCCCCCACACCCCCACCACACCACACACACACACAACAAAATAAAAAAGAAAAGGAAAAATTATATTAGCACCTGATCTTCTCCCCCAGTAACATCTTAAGTCTATGTGCATTCCAACTCCCATCAGGAGAAAACAAATGGACTATTAAATTAACAAATGAATCCATAATATTAAGCTTGAAAATGAGAGCATATCTCCAAACAATTGGTCGTAACCATGCTCCAATCATAGTACCATCTTCGATTCTACATTTTACCATATATCATTTGTACCATTTCTAATACCATAATGTATAGCTTTTGTGAATGCCTAGGTTTTTACAAGTATGCATGAAACCTAGAGATTCAAGGAATAGTATATATATAGCATACACTAAACTCCGGCTAATTGGTAATCAGCATAAACATAAATTAAGAAAAAAGAAACCATGATAAATTCATTAAATGAAATTTGAACTTTGTAATAATAAAAAATTATTATTGCTTCTTAAAATATATTTTGGGCATGGCCCATGGGAGAGATGCAATAATTACCCTTGGAACTCTGCTTCTATATTTGCCACAGCAGTTGCAAGTCGGGAAGCCACATTTGCAACACTTTCACCGCCTTCAGGTGGCATGAAAGGATCTTTTTCGTCAAGGGCCCATATCTCTGAATACTGCCAATTAGTATATATGAATGATGTTAGGAAAAAAATAAAAAGTATACATAATGTAAATCCATGAAGTTGCAAGAAAGATCAAGACTCATGCTTATGATTTCTTCCGAACATTTGAATCTTCCATTATTCACAAGTACATTAAGAGGAACATGTATTATCTTTCTTAGATGGAAATTACACGTCCACAACTTTACAAATCAAAATGTAGAAAAAAGAAAAGAAACTACAGATATTTATGTAAATATATTATCAACATAAGAAAAAGCTATGATCTAGGTGACATTGAATACTTCAAACTAAGATCACCACTTGTGACTTCAAAATTATATGCATAATGTAGAGGTGCCTGCCTCTATTATAACATATTTACTTGAAGATGATTATTTGAATTAGCAAAGTGCCTTTTGATGGCTCCCTAAAGGGGGATGAATGACAAAGAGAGGGATTATGGACTCTATGATGAGTTAAAAAGGAAGGGGACAACCCGCAGAATTCACAGAGAAATTGCCAAAATGGACCCAAATTAAATCACCAAATTTTAAATAGAAGAAAACAAACCACTTCTATTTTCGAAGCTCGTCAATGTTATATACTCTACTGAAATAGGTTTCACGAAAATCCAGCTATATTGATCTTGGTTTGCCTTTCACCCCTATCCATGAGTCATACCCATATTACATACATGGGTTCGGCCTGTTAAAGCTCTCTTCAACCTTCTCATGGCTTGATCCATCGATTTTGGGTCAAAAAGGAAGAACCAACACTCATAGCGTAGCCTCTGGAAAGCGCCTACACCTAATGGCTTAAAACAAGTAGGTCTGGAGCTTGTTACAACCACATGGATATACACTCAATACAAAAACTTATTATAATTCCCTTAGATAAAAACATTAACAATGATGTTATTTTACTTTTTAAAATTTTACTTCTACACTTTTATCAAAAATGCGATCAAATAAGTGTACATATCATCATGAATTTTTCTTTTGAGACACTTCTAGTGCATACTGACTTCCTTATTGTACTAAAGAAATTTGCTTTTACCCACTTCTTGGACTATTTATATATCTATATATCATAGTTATATATGTATGTAAATGCATATGAATATGCGTGCATGCGTGGACACGCATGCACACACAAAAAATATATAAATATAATTTAATTGTACCTATCATTTACCCAATGCCTTTTTTCAACTTCTTTCTCACACGTGTTCAAAAATGATAAAATTTATCGAAACTTGCTTTCTTTACTATATTTCATCCATTTTGGTGTTAGAGGAAATATTACATAAGATTTTTTTTTGCTAGATATGGACATATAACAAAAGAGATGAATGTTATCCTAAAAGAGAGATGTGTGTAGCTGCGTTTTAAACTCCTGTGTTCCCTAACTAATTAATGTTGAACATGATCCTTTTTTCACCTTTCCTTTTTTTGTTATGCTTATTTTACTAGGGAGTATAGGACTAAATTTTTACACACGACATTTTTCCCTCTCCTTTTACTAGATCTTGTTTTGCTGACAATCTGCTCCGGATAGAGAGATCAACCAAGTAAATTCAATCCCAAACGTACAGTCTGAGCTGGGACTGAATGACAATAGCAGAAGAAGCTAGGGATGAATCAGAATTGGAAATCATCGTGATGCAGTGAAGGATCATAAACATGAGAATCATCCACAAGAGCAAATTAGAGCTGTCCCAAAATGTGTTCATAGTGTAAAGTTTAAATTATCACTGGGGTAAAATCAGATTGGATGTTTGATCATATATGTCCTGTTTATTAAGGTAAAGAAAAAACTACAAATTTATGATCTAAAATATATAAGAGTACAGTCCATCATAAAAATCCAGAAGTCAAAGTTCCAAATATGTGAAACAGCATGGTTGGTTTATATATGAATAAACTCTCTTTAATAATTCAGTGTGGAATCAAAGTGAACCTTCTTTATTGACAGTTGAAGAGCAGTCTTGATGGGTAAATAAAAAAGATTTCCAAACAGATTAGGCAGATCGGGGTAATGAGCTTTTGTACAAGGCTATCAATATGTGGGAGTGAGAACATAGAGTTTGAATAATGGACTTGCAGTGGGTAGGCCTCATGCAATGTAATAAAAGAAAAAGGAAACAATGGAAAAATTACCACAAGAGAAACAAAACAACTCACTCACTTCACATTAAACATAAATATTAGAAATAATACATGTTAAAGGGGAATGATGAGGCCTAAAAAGAGTGGATTAGTATATATTTAATAAGTTACCATGCATGCATAGCAATGTCAACTTTAAAGAGGCAAATCTGATGCCAAAAAAGAGCAAAGCTCTGAGATGACAATAATGAAATGACAGATCAAGAGGTAATAATTGTAAAGGTGATACAGAAATTACCCCTTGTCCACATGATGTGTTGCACCTGGGAAGGGAAGGGGAAGGGAAGTGATAGTCTGCTTATCAATGGGTCTCACTAGCTGCGTGGGATGGGGTTAGACTCTCCTTCTGACTGGATGCAGGATGAACCGAGGCATCATATACTTCATACATGATATCAGTGCTGGTAAAATTCCTGTATTCTGACAAAAATAGTTGTTATAGTGCACCATTTCAAATTTTGTCAAGCCTTGCATGCTAAGTTCTAGCAACTTGTAAACAAAGAATGAATCGTGAAATGCAGTGATGATGCTCACAGATTTGGAAAATTTTACCCTTTTGTATAGCCATTCAATTGATCGAGACAGATTTAAACCTGCCTATAAAGTCCCGCCACTGCACAAAAAACTTTGATTTTTTAATAAGGGGTCAAAGGATGTTGGCCCAAAGGCCATTAGCCCTAGTTTTGATGAAAACAATACGAAGTTAAGTTGTTAATAATTTGTTCGATAAGTTTCAGGTAAACTATATTGTTGCTTTTCAGCTCCATCACAAGACTCACACATTTGGAAGCCAAGAAGATGTAGATCCAGAGCCTAAGCACAAATAGAAGAGCTCAAGGATCAAGTATTCTACAGAAGACTATTTAAGATTTGTATGTTTATCTTTTATATTTAGTAGGATTTATAGTATTTATTAAAACACAAGATGATATAGGTTGATAACTTTGGGATTGCTACACATACACATTTCATACTCATTTGTGTTTTCAACAAGAATTTATAACTATACTTCTTATCGTGTTCTTAACCGAGTTTCGGAAAAACCAAGTTTCGAAAAAAAAACTGGTTTTTGATTTAGAAAAGTATTTTTATCAAAATATAGTTCTACCGTTATTTAGTGTGATCCATGATCACACACTAGTTCTTCAAGTCCTGGAACTCTATTTTGTATTCAAAGATCAAAAGAAATTTTATCGGAAAAAGGTGGTTTCAAAAAGATATCCGAATCAGACTTTGGCCCTTCTCTGGTCGACCGGACGGT
>JAVJIF010017783.1:0-99865 GCA_038442645.1 Agave tequilana | reverse complement strand
TTTTATTTGCGACTCTATCTGATACAGATCATTCCTTTAATTCTTAGATTTCCATATTTCTTGTGATCACCGGTGATAGTTATGTGAACTCTTGAGTCTTGACCTGATTCTTTCAAACCTATTTGTTTTGTGTTACATAGGAGCGTGGTTTGAAAAAGAAAAAGAAGCAGCTGAGGAAGAAGCACGAATTGCTCTTCAGGAATTTGATTCTTCGCTGGGGCGCCTTGAGGATGATGGTGAGGAATGTTCAAAATCAAATAAACCAAGTGGCAGACAGGTATTCGGGGCAGACAAGAAGCAGCCTGCAAAACCAAGTAAAAGACTTGAGTCAGATAATACAGGAAACAGTGATAGTGAAAATGATTTTGAGTGTACAGAACATGAAGATAGGCATGAAAGGGAAAACGAGGCAGAGAATGTCCAGATTAGCTCAGCATTTCTTAATGAGGAATCAGACATGGGTCAGAAATCTGTATTTAAGGTGTGACATTTGTCTCATCCCATGGTTACTTCTGCATAGGTCTTACTTCACTTGAAGTCCATTATGTCTCAACTAAATATGTGTGTGATTTGGTGTACAGAACTTTGATGAGATTATTGAACACCCAGGTCCAAAAACAGCCTATGATGTTGCAATATTTGCGTCTGGTTCCTGGAAAAAGGTCCAATCTTTTCACAATTTCTCAGATATTTATTTCTTTGTGATCTCTATTCATCGCTTATTGTTCTGAGCAGATGAAAGGTGAAAAAATTAAGTCAGATGCGAGGACCAGAAAATCTGAAGCAGTTGCAGAACGAGCTCTGCCTAGTCAAGATATCAAGGTATGTCTGCTAAAACATCATTAGATTACAAGTTGTCTACCCTGCCTGATGGATTGCTTAATTCACTTGAAGGTAATAGATCATAATAGTGATTCTGATTCTGATGAAGAGTTGGTGGATGGGATTCTATCTACTTGTGTAAAGCCTGATTATGAACTTCCATCTCAAGCTGATCTTATACACCGTGCTTTTGCTGGGGATGATGTGGAAGCAGAATTTGAGAAGGACAAAATGGAGGTACTTAATGAGGAGAATCCTGAACCCGAAGGACCAGTTTTGCTTCCTGGATGGGGCCAATGGACTCATGTCCAACAGAAGAGAGGACCACCTTCTTGGATGCTAGAAGAACATGATAAAGCTAAAAGGAAGAGGGAAGAGGCCCTCAAGAAGAGGAAAGACTCTAATCTCAAGCATGTAATTATATCAGAAAAGATTGATAAAAAGGTCAGTAGATAAGTTCTAAGTTCTTATTTTCTACAACTGTTATTAGACGGATCTATTTTTGAGCATGAGTCCATGACTAGAGTCATAAAGCCTTGTTGCAACTATTTTAGATGGGCTTTTGAATTCTTCTTTGCAACCATTCCTTTGTAGAGCAACATCCTCTGTCACACACCCAGACACAAAAAAGCCACCCACCCATAGCCGTAGCAGGACATGTTCACACCAACATTTTCTTCCATTTGCATAGCAGGAACACTGCTTATCAACATCTCTGCCTTGACAGTTTTGAAATAACTTGTTCATATAAAATATGAAGTTGTTGTTCTGTCGGGTACTGGCTTTTATTATTTGGGCCACTGTCTTTACTGTAGCAACACATGGAGCTCTTCAGTGTTCATTTTGTTGCCTTTGCTGACTTCTATATTAGAAATTTAGAACAGCAGTCTGTAGAAGCTTTGCATAGGAAAATTTCAATGTTCTAAAAAGCAGTTTCACTACGCGCTCGGTCCGGGAGCGTATAATGCTTAAACGGTTTAAACGGTGATTAAACGGATTACACGTTTTATTATTATTTTAATATATAATAATATTATAATACTTAAAACATGCAAATCTGAATTCTATAAACTCTCAAAAAATGCTTAAAAGATATAGAAAACAATTTGAAAAATTAAATTGCTAGTATTAAGAGAAATTTAAAAAGTAATAATGTCAATCAATTCAAAGTACATCAATGTATCTCCACCTCCAACAACTATAGTTAAAAAAATACTTTTAAATGAACAAATATATGTATTTCTTTCAAAAACAATACACCTCCAACAACTTTGGTTCATTGCTAAATGCAGCTGCAAGTAATGTGCAGCTCTATCTTTCTCACGCTTGAGGCACTCCTCGGCTTATTAAAAGAAACAAAGACCATTGACAAGAACCTGAGCAAAATACGTGCACGAGAGGGCGAGAGCTGACTAGAGGGAGGTCGTCATCGACGCTTTGCTGCTGACCAGAGAGCTGATTGCAGGGAGAGGTCTTTGTCGACACAGAGAGGGTCGCAGTGGGAGGATCAACTGTAAGGGGAGGTCGCCGTCGAAGGGAGAGGTCGTCACAAGAGGATCAATGCTTTGTGAACTTCTTCGTCATTGTCGAGCTTCGGGAGCCCTAATTCCCTAGGAGGATCATCACCGCTGTGAGCTTTAGGAGCTTCAGATAAAATTAGGGCTTCAAGAGTTTCGTCGTCTCGTCGATGTGAGCATCGAGAGCTTCTTCGTGAGTTTCTTCATGAGATTTGAGAGCTTCATCGTCGCATGAGATCGAGGATGTGAATAAATTTAGAGCTCGCGAGCCTTAATTCTCCAACACGCGATATTTTATATTCCAAATTATTAGATCGGGTTTGAGTTCAGTTAGCTTAATGGTTTCAAAATTTGAACCCATTTAGAAAACGATTGAATAACGTTTAAACGGACGCTAATTAATCACCACTTAGACGCTTAATCGTCGCTTAAGCGAATTAATCGCCTGGTTGAGTAATTCGACCGCTTTCTTCAAGTTCTGTTCGGTTTCAAGCCGAAAACGTTTTAAACGGCCGATTAATCGACCGCTTAAACTTTTTTTAGAACACTGGAAAATTTTCAGAATACTGGATGGTGTAGCTCATTTAGTAGAGTACTGACTGTCCGCATACCGGATGGAAGAGTTGTTATTGAGCCATTTATCTTAGAAGTTCTTCCAATATGTTGATCTTTCAACATCGATGAATGGTGATGGCATACTGTATATAACAAAAATGTCGTGAAGTAAACTGACTATAATGTGGCTTGTTTACATGGTACAATGCTGTCCCTTCAGTTTCCTGTTTTCTTTTATTATTTTTTTGTCAGCACCATCAAATTGTGTACATATGTTATCTGATAATGTTGCTTCTTTGCAGGCTGAGAAACTTCATGCGAACACCCTACCTTTCCCGTATAAATCTAAAGAGGTCTACGAGCAAAGCATTCGAATGCCCCTTGGTCCGGAGTATAACCCTGCAATATCAGTTGGTGCACTTAATCGTCCAGCTGTGAGTATCACCCAATGGCAGACAGTTTTTTTTGTATTGTGGCTGCACCAAATATTTGAGAATTTTGACTAGCCAAGAAGGAGAGAAACTTTACTTTATAGGTGAACGTAAAAAATGACTGGGAAAGCTTTAGCGTTGGTTACTAAATAGCAAATAAAAAAAAAGAAAAAGAAAAAGAAAAAAAAAAGAAAAAGAAAATTGTAACTGATACGTTACACGCCCTCCAACTCTACTCACCCACTTGGACATTTGGCGGCAGATTGGTGCTATCATTTACCTGCTGTTTCATTCTAGATATGCAAATTGGTGGAAGCATTTTCGACTTGTGAATTCTTGTGTAATTCTGAAAAAAGAATGGTGCATATACAACAAAAATCTAGCAGTGAGTAAGTGAATCCTCTGGTCACCATGCCAGTGGGTCAAGTGACAGTCATAAGAGTGTTTTGTCTGTGAAGCTTTTACAATATAAAATGAGTGAAGTAATTCCCTATAGCTTTAAAAGAGACAAGTTATTTCATTCTAGTGGAGGTTATTTACTTAGTATTGCTGAAATTCTACTGTTTACCAAATCTTCAAATACACAATCATATATCATCTTCATAGTTCAACAGGCTAACCCCCGAGATAAGCGATGGATCGTCTTTTGCTGCACGAAAGTGATTTCTGTTATCTTGCTATGTCTTCTTGTTTGCGCAGGTGGTAAAAAGGGCTGGTATGATCATCAAGCCGATTAAGTTTGAGGAGGTGGATCCTCACAGCAAATCAGAGGAACCCCAACGCCGTGGGAACAAGCCAAGAACAAAGAAACCTAAAGTTGCAGGAGGGAAGCCTTCGAAATGAACCGAGAGGGGCAATTCAATTTTGATTTGCAGCTGTCCTGAGAGAGGGGGATCATTTGCGCTGCCAACTAACGAACAAGAGATGAGAATGGCAGCACAGTTCCCAACATTTTTTTTTGCTTCCATTTTTGTTTTAGTTTGATGCTTGAGCATGTCATAGAATACAATTTTGTTTCTCAGGGAAAACTATGCGTGTATTTGAAGAAGCCTTCATAATTTATTATTGTTATTGTAATTATCATTATTGCATTGTGGTCACTGAATTACTATCAAGTCTGCATCAAGTTGAAACGGGTTCCTTTGAATCAATGGAAGTATGGTCTACAGAATTCTGTGGTTTAGAAATGCATATTTTGCAATTCATTGAAATGTACAAATGAAATTTGAGCTCTTAAAAGAATTAAAAAATGAATATATCCAAATACGAGGAAGATTATGATTATTATTATTTGGGCTCATCCCTCACTGGCCCAAATACAGAAGTCATATTGCAAAATTTAAAACCAATTTGGTTTCAGTCTCTCAGTTTTTAGTAACATAGTCTTCTGATATAATTTATCCCTTTTTCGATCTGTTAATTTGCAGTAAAATTAGTAATGTGCAATTAAGTCTTTGTTGTTGTAAATCTGATATCTTTTCCCAAAGAAATAAAATAAATAAATTACTCCCTAACCTTTTTTTTTTTTTTTTTTTGACGGACACTAACTCACCTTTTTTGGGGAAGAGAGAAATGAACGAGAGGGAAAAAGCGGGCACCACAGTTGGATCGGGCCTGTAGCAGGCCTATTATGAAAATATTTTCCGAAGCCCATTGGTTCTGGACCGTCAGATTTGGCGCAACGGGCATCATCTTAAGCTGGACCGCATCACGAAACGAAGACAGAAATAAATGCAAGCCATGGCTTCTCCAATCTAAAACCCTAACCCTAATTGCTGCGGAGCGAGAGACAGTTAGAGAGAGAGGAGAGAGAGAGCGAATGAGTCGAGCGGCCATGGTGAAGGGCGGGAAGAAGAAGGGGTTTGACCTTCGTGATCGATTGCGCGAAGCCCGTGGAGGACAAGTGTAGTAATAACTGGCGCTTTGATATCACTGTTGCGCGAAATCGATATGCTATGATAACAATTGTTACTCCTGAGATTGACGTTTGCGGAACTTGACAATATAATAATACTTGCAGAAGAAAAATTATTGTAAATCAAACTACCAATACCTAGATAAAAGAATAATAACAAACAAAAAGAGGATTTAACGTGATTCGGCTCAAACTTGGTCTACGTTCACCGGAAAAGAAATTGAGAGGGCTTTATTAATAAACTTGATATAAAGAGATCTAAGCTTTCTCTTGATCTCACAAGAGCATTCACCTCTCCTTGAAACTAGACCTAGATTATGAGAGTATATCTTTTTTTTGTGTATCTTCATCTTACTCATTTCTTTTCTTGGCTTCCTCTGATCTTCTTTAAGATTACATTGATGTTCTCCACACATCACAATGTTAGGTACATCTTTTATTTATAGGATTTTACGATACAATTCCTATTTGGACTATGAGATGATCTTAACCATCAGATGCTTGAATAATCTTGATCAATACTATTAAGAGTTGATCTCCTTGATTTAGAAAGAATTCTAAATTTTAAATCTTTAGAAACAAAATTTTCATTGAATATAATATGAATCTTATTCGTACTCCTTCAGAAAAGAAAACATGCACCAACTTTGAATTGGAAACTGCCCATGCTACAAAATGGCTGATTACTCGACTTATCATGCAGATTAGTTGACTACTCCTTCCATTAGTCAATTTATACTTCTTATAAGTCGACTCCTGTATGATACTCCATTCTATGTATTCCGTCTAGTCGACTGTAGACTAGTCTGAGCATTTGTCGACTAATCTGCTTTACTTTGATTTTCTTTCTTTACTTCAAGTCATCGTCTTCTCCAATCGGATTGGTTCTTCTTAGAGCATCAACTCCTCTTGAAAATAAGGCAAGATCCTAACAATAAGATCATGGACATCGTCTCGCTCAAGAAGATCGTGCAAGAGCGTATCAAGGTCACCGGCGGCAAGGTCGGAGCCTTCGGCGACGCCATCACCATCACCCGTGACAAGAGCAAGGTCACCGTCATCTCTGATGGCCATTCTCTAAGAGGTAGAATCTCTCTTGTCCTTTGATCTTAGAATCACAAGTCCTATGTTGTTCATAGTTAAGTGGATCTTCGTTCAGTTTTAGGTTCAAGAGCTCCTTTTGAATTTATTTTGCTGTTTATATTTCATAATTGTGATTAACTTATTTGGTTTTTTATTGCAAAATTAGGATCTAGAAATAATTTAAGTCAATTATTCGGAAATTTAAGTGAGTAACATTTAGTTTCATATGGCTAATTCTATTTCACACAAATGAAGTAAAGATTTGAGTTGTTATTGTTGGAAATTAAATTGATTTAATGCGGAATAATGGCCATGAATCAAGAATCAAATACATCTCAAGGGAATCAAATTCATGTAATTAACTTAATACATGATACATACCTGAAGCCATTGATTGAGATGAAGGTTGAAGATCCTTGTGATGTATGGAAGAAGTAGACCCTTGTCCTTCGCTTTGATTCCTGCAAGACCTAATGCAAAGGATCCTCTTTTCTCTATCTCCTTTTCTTTTCACAAAATCCCTCTTTTCTTTTCTGATGGAGAGTCTCTAAAAAATATGAGCGTGAGTTTTGTTTTCTTTACAGGAGGAGAAAAGTGGGTCGCACATTTGCACATAAGTCCCTTGAAATAAACCTTTCCATCATGGTACCCTTTATATTTCAAGAGACCATATAACTATATAAATGTGACTATAATATGGGCATCCTTAATATCAGTCAACTTTAATAGGAATCCAATGCAAATAATCAAGGTTAAGTGGGCCACCTTTATATGAGATTAACATTCTCCCACTTGGACCACTAACCGATTAGGTTAAAACTTTAGAAAACAAATAAAAGAAAAGACTCATTTGAAAATCATTTTGACTCCATTGGATTCCATACTGAAAAAACTTGACACGTGATCACGAATTTAAAAAACAACAACTGATAAGCCCAAATATGAAATACCGTAATACTGCAATTAGTTTGGACTACCAATGCGAGTCATAGCGGTTATACAACATCCACGTCATACTCCCTTCTATGTACCACAACATTGATAACCCTTACTAATTGAGTCCATAACCAAAATGACCCCTGTAATTGTCTTGTAAAGACATTTCCTGTTTAACAAACATCCATACATAATATGTGCACACATAATTGGATAACAGGAAACACAGAAACAAAACTTTTATTTGTACAATAATGTCAATTACATAAGTACCAAAATACACATTTACAGATTGCCCAAAAGACCCATTCTTACAACATGTTCCTTGAATGTCTTTGGAGGCAATCCCTTTGTCATTGGATCAGCAACCATTAAAGTGGTACTTAAACTTACAATTGACACTTTCTGTTTCTCAACTCTTTCTCTAACCACCAAGTACTTAAGTTCTATATGTCTAGAACCATTAGAGTACTTACCATTCTTAGAGAAGAATACGGCTGCTGTATTGTCACAATATATCGTCAGCGGCCTGGCAATAGAGTCAACTACACCAAGTGCTGAGATAAAATTCCTTAGCCATAATGCATGATTTGTGGCCTCAAAACAAGCTATGAACTCAGCCTCCATCGTGGATGAAGCAATAATGGACTGCTTCACACTCTTCCACGAGATTGCCCCACCTGCTAGCAAGAAAATAAATCCTGAGGTAGACTTCCTGCTATCTGGGCAACCACCAAAATCTGAGTCTGAATAGCCGATCACCTCCAACTGATCTGATCTCCTGTATGTGAGCATATAGTCCTTTGTCCCTTGAAGATACCGCATAACCTTCTTAGCCAACTTCCAGTGCTCCATTCCTGGATTGCTTTGGTATCTTCCCAACATCCCAACAGCAAAGCTGATATCTGGCCTGGTACAAGTGCTTGCATACATCAAGCTCCCAACAGCTGATGCATACGGAACTTTCTGCATTTGACCCTTTTCTAAGTCATTTCTGGGACACTGGCTACCACTTAATCTGTCACCCTTCTGAATGGGTGCAGGACTGACTGAACACATTTCCATATGAAATCTTTCCAAGACTCGATTGATATACCCTTTCTGAGACAATCCTAGCAATCCTTGAGATCTATCCCTGAAGATCTCTATGCCAATAACATAATTTGCCTCACCCATATCAACCATCTGAAAATTCTTGGTAAGATAGCTTTTAGTTTCATACAGCAAACCAAGATCACTACTGGCTAACAAGATGTCATCTACATACAGAACCAGAAAAATAAACTTGCTCCCACTGATCTTTAGATATATACACTGATCAACAGTGTTTTCTGTAAATCCAAAAGAGGTAATGGTATCGTTAAACTTTATATACCATTGCCTGGAAGCTTGTTTAAGTCCATATATAGATTTCTTTAATTTGCAAGCCAAGTGTTCTTGTTCTTTAATTGCGAACCCTTCAGGTTGCTCCATGTAGATATCCTCATCCAAATTTCCATTTAGAAAAGCAGTTTTCACATCCATTTGATGTAACTCCAAATCATAATGAGCTACAAGTGCCATAATGATTCTAAGAGAATCCTTCTTTGATACTGGAGAGAAGGTCTCTGTATAGTCAATGCCTTCTTTCTGAGTGAAACCTTTGGCCACAAGTCTAGCCTTATATCGTTCGATATTGCCTTTAGAGTCGCGCTTGGTCTTAAAGACCCATTTACACCCGACTTTCTTACAGTTATAAGGCAATTCAACGAGATCCCAGACTTGGTTTTGGTCCATAGATTTCAACTCATCTTTCATAGCATCAACCCATTTACTAGAATCATTGCATTCTATGGCTTGTGAAAATGAAACTGGATCTTTATTAATCCCAATATCATAGTCAGATTCCTGTAGATATACCACATAATCATCTGAAATGGCAGATCTTCTTTCCCTTTGAGATCTTCTCAAAGCTGCCGGTTGTGGTGGTTCTACAATATTTTCAATGGGAATATCCTCATGGAGTGGTGAACCAACATTAACTTGTTGTTCTGGTATCTCAACTTGATGATCAAGCTGAGGGACAACAATTTCTCTTGAAAGAAAGGGTATTGGGATATTTACCCTTACCACTTCAAGATCTACCTTTCTTGGTTCAGCACTCCCACTAATTTCACCATTTTCCAGGAATCTGGCATTACCAGTTTCAACTATTCTTGTACTATGGTTAGGACAATAAAATTTGTATCCCTTAGACTTATCTGGATAACCAATGAAATACCCAGATATTGTTTTTAAGTCTAATTTCTTTTCTTGTGGATTATATATTCTAGCCTCTGCTGGACAACCCCAAACATGTAAATGTCTTAAACTGGGTTTCCTACCAGTCCACAACTCAAAAGGAGTTGTTGGGACAGCCTTACTAGGAACCCTGTTTAAGATATACATAGCAGTCTTTAAGGCTTCATTCCACAATGAATTGGGTACATTAGAGAAGCTCATCATGCTCCTAACCATATCCATAAGTGTTCGGTTCCGCCTTTCAGCAACACCGTTCTGCTGAGGCGTACCTGGCATTGTGTATTGAGCACAAATGCCATGCTTTTCTAGAAATTTGGCAAATGGACCAGGATGTTGTCCTGACTCGTCATATCTACCATAAAATTCACCACCTCGATCTGATCTTATGATTTTAACCTTTCTATCTAATTGTCTCTCGACTTCTGTAATGAACACCTCTAGGATGTCAACAGCCTGAGACTTTTCATTAATTAGATACACATAACCATAACGTGACAGATCATCTATAAAGGTAATGAAATATCTCTCTCCAGTAAAACATGGAATGGAGAGTGGTCCGCAAATATCTGTATGAATTATTTCCAGGAGTTCTTTACTTCTTGTGGCACATTTCTTAGTGTGTTTGGTTTGCTTTCCTTTTATGCAATCCACACACACATCAAAATCAGTGAAGTCTAGGTTATCCAAAATCCCAGTCTTCACTAATCTTATAATTCTATCCCTGGAGATATGCCCCAGTCGTCTATGCCACAAGATTGAGGATTTTTCATTTATTAAGCCACGTTTTATACCAACATTCGAATGCAGAGATAATAAAGATTGTGCAAACTCATCATTCAATGAAATTTTATATAAACCATCACATAAAATTCCATGTCCAACCGGAATTGAATTATACATTAAAGAGAGTTTTCCACAACTAAACAAAACAGAATATCCAAAACATCTAATTTGGATAATGACATTAAGTTTCTTGAAATCGAAGGTACATAAAAAGTATCCTCAAGATCCATCTGATGACCCGTCTCCAAGAGTAGTCGATAAACACCAACATATTCGACCTCCACTTTGAGACGGTTCCCCATAAAGACGAATCTCTCACTTTCCTTCGGTTTCCTGGTTGTAAGGAATCCCTGCATTGAATTAGTTATATGAGTTGTGGCTCCAGAGTCTATCCACCAAGTATTAGAAGGAACTTCAGCAAGATTTGATTCATAACATACAAAAGAAAGATTTGTACCTTTCTTTTCGAACCAAGCTTTCCTCTTGTTGCAGTCCTTCTTCACATGTCCTTTTCTGCCACAGAAGTAGCATTTGACAGTGAAAGCTTTTCTATGACCTTGGCTACTTTCCCCATGGTCATTTCCTTTCTTTGATGGAAATCTCTTACCTCTTCCATATTTACTTTTCTTATGGATACCTCCTGAAGTTACTGCCAACACTGAGTGCTGTCCTTCTTGCCTCAGTCTCACTTCCTCTTGAACACACATACCAGTTAGCTCATTCAAGTTCCACTTATCCTTATGAGTATTGTAGTGGATCTTGAATGGCCCAAACTGAGAAGGAAGCGAGTTGAGGATGAACTGTACCAAGAAGGACTCATCCACTTTCATTCCCAGTGATCCTAGCTTAGCAGCCTTATCAGACATATTTAGAATGTGTTGTTGAACTCCTCTATTACCATCATATTTCATGGTGGTAAGTTCAGCCATAAGGGTGCCAGCTAATGACTTATCTGCAGACTTAAATCGGTCTTTAACCGCACTTAATAGTTCAGATGCTATAGTTGTAGGAGGGAGTGAAGTCTTGATGTTATTAGCTATGGTCATCTTTATGAACATGAGACTGAGTCTATTAGACCTTTCCCAAGCTTTGGCATGGCTGACCTGTTCTGCTGTACTCTCAGCAGTTACTTCATCAGGTTTATCAACTATTAAAGCCATGTCTAGGTCCAAAACACCCAGTGTAAACTGTACATGTTCAAACCACTCTGAGAAGTTTGTACCATCCAAGGCCGGAATGCTGGTGGCATGAGTGTGAAGGGAAGTAGGGACGTTCACTGAAACATAATAGGACATTGCTCACATTAGGGCCACTAATCAATACATCAACTTTAAATTAATTAAGATGAACTATTGATATCACTTTGATTTCTCCTTTGGGCGAAACCTAAGCATATCTAGTGTTCACTCTTTAGGTGAGAACTTTTATCACCTATGTAGGTCTAATATAATTTATGTCACTTAGTTAGTAAGTCATGTTACCTTTGGGTATCCAATTTCACACCACTAAGTTACATAAATTACACTATCCTACCCCGGTTCATAATTATTTGAAAGAGACTTTCCTTTGGGCCAGTCCCAATCTCCTAACTAGAACCGCCATCGAGAATATTATTGTCTTTTATGTCTTCCTCATTGACAAGTCTTTTATGTAGTTGTATATTCATAAGTTTTACTAACATAGGTCACTTTGGCAACTACTAAATCAATAAGCCTTATGAATACAAAACTAACCAATAATATTCTCTAATCTTTTATTTGAGTAAAGCCATAATACCTCAATACATTACTTGACCAAGCATCAATCAATATTAACACAACAACTTAAATGTGTAACATACTTTAATGATTGATTATATTAGACCATTAGTCGACTACAAGGAAATACTAGTCGACTAAGGTCAAGTTAAGTCGACTATAGGTTTAGGTCTAGTCGACTAGGGCAAGGAAAAGTTAGTCGACTATACCCTATAATTAGTCGACTATAAAATTTATCAGTCGACTACAAATATTATTAGTCGACTCCTGAATCCAACAGAGAGTTCTCAACTTTCGGGTCACTGAATTAGTCGACTTGGAAAATATGATTAGTCGACTATAACCTAATTAGTCGACTAGTCATAAAATCAACTAAAAATCTAGTCGACTCCTGCAGCAAACAGAGACTTTCAAACTCTCTGGAAAAGAGAATTAGTCGACTATAACATATTACTAGTCGACTAATAGTCGACGAAACAGTTATCTAATTGCAGTTCCTGTTCCGACGAATTAATCAAAAATTAGGGAAAATTAGGGTTTCTTAATCCTGAATTTTGATCCTTATTAATTGCATAATTAGAGGAATATGAACATGATTTTAGGGCTATTAAATCCTCTATTAAACTCTACAATTAACAGATCAAAAATTCGATTTTTTATGAATCGATAATCAAAACCCTAACCTTCCTTAATCCCTAAATCCAAGATGTATTGATTCTTTAAACACGGCTCTGATACCAAATGTTGGAAATTAAATTGATTTAATGCGGAATAATGGCCATGAATCAAGAATCAAATACATCTCAAGGGAATCAAATTCATGTAATTAACTTAATACATGATACATACCTGAAGCCATTGATTGAGATGAAGGTTGAAGATCCTTGTGATGTATGGAAGAAGTAGACCCTTGTCCTTCGCTTTGATTCCTGCAAGACCTAATGCAAAGGATCCTCTTTTCTCTATCTCCTTTTCTTTTCACAAAACCCCTCTTTTCTTTTCTGATGGAGAGTCTCAAAAAATATGAGCGTGAGTTTTGTTTTCTTTACAGGAGGAGAAAAGTGGGTCGCACATTTGCACATAAGTCCCTTGAAATAAACCTTTCCATCATGGTACCCTTTATATTTCAAGAGACCATATAACTATATAAATGTGACTATAATATGGGCATCCTTAATATCAGTCAACTTTAATAGGAATCCAATGCAAATAATCAAGATTAAGTGGGCCACCTTTATATGAGATTAACAGTTATTGCACAAATGAGGTCTGATTTAAGAGGAGCCCAATGATATAGAGGGATTTAAGCCTGAATTGGATATTTGACTTCTTTGTAATGGAGTGAGATTCATTGTTACTGAGTAGATCATATATCCTATTATGTTTCACAATAGGTCCATTTACTTTTAATTGTATGCTGGTGGGATTTGAAAAAGCTAAGGGTACATGCAAAATTAAACTCTAGGAATTTTTTTCCCTTTGTAGTGTTATGTGGTATTATGATTATGTGACACCTTTATTCAATTGTTTTTCCTTCAATATGACAAGATTGGAGTGCTTTTCTTAATAAATTAACCTCTATATTCAGTTTGAATAGTTTGCAATATTCATGATCCTGGTAAAGAGTAGCCATTATGGACTGTTGATCTGAGTATTATTCAAATAAGATTCACGCATATACTAAAGGTCTTTTATCAAGATCAAAGGAAATAAGAGTTTAAGCGTACCTGATTTCATCATGAAAGAGTTGTCAAACGTTACACGATCTCGGACAATAGAGTTGAGGGAGGAGGTTCTTCTCTCCAGCTAGTATGTTCTCTTCTTGATCCTTAGATAAAATGAGAGGCCTCCAAGAGAGAGATTAGATCATAGTAGTAGAGAGGGAATCTAATCCATGATATTTAGAGGGGCAAGACAATCCTAGTTCAACTTTCATAAATCTAGGACCTTGATTAATATCACGTGTTCACGCGTGTAGATGTGATCCACATTACAAATTTATTTACACCAATGACTAAGTATAATTGAAACGAGTTTAGACTCAAACTATTAAACTTGATCAATTCCCAATTAGGTCAAACAACATTGGTTTATAGTGACGGATGTATAATATCCAATTAAACTTGTGTAGACTCAAATCAATTTAGGCTCTAATCCAAATAATTCAAACATAGGCTTGTTTAAAATTATGAGTTACATAATTTGGCATTTTGCACTGTTTTTTTATTAGAAATGTGTGACTGCAGTGTATGTTAATGTTCTTTGCCTCCAAATTGGTACTTTCCTTTTGTGACATTTGGGGTTGGGGCCCAAAGAATTCTATATAAGTATTTTAGATTTAACTGTATTAAAACTTTTTGGAGCAGTGCCTTTCCAATTGGTCAAATGCTAGTCTTAATTTCATGTGTATTTGACTGATTCAACCGTTAATTCTTCACAAAATTTTAGATCAGAACCATTTCATAGGAATTTGAGAATATTGTTTTTTCACTTGCTCTTATTCACAAATTTTATTTGCTTGTAATTTTATATATTTCAGATTTCAACACTACCTCTCTTATCTGTGCAATATTTCATCATTTATAGCAGTTTTTTTTGACAAATTTTATCTTTTTCACAGATTTCGACTCTGATTTTAATACTTTATCCGTGTCATATTATACGGATAAAACGAAGAGAACACTAGCTCTCTTATTATCATATATATTGTATCATTGATGATCAGTCTCTCATCATGTTTTGTAGGTAATTGAAGTATCTGAGGAAGAAATACTTGTGTGGTGGATAAAATCTCAGAAGATTTTTCCCCACAAGCAAATTAGTGAGCTCATAAAGATCAGAAACACAAATAATACATAAGTTTTACATGAAAAAATCAAAGCAGGAGAAATCACGGAAGAGCAAGAGTTCACTATAAATAAAAAGAATTACAATGTTGTAGAGTGTGTTGTGATTAACAAGTGCTTAAGTCGTAATACTTTTTCCTCGTCCTTTTTTGTTGAAAAAGAAGAGATGTTTATATTGTTGTTAGGTGATGTAGTGGATGTGAATATCATGAATAATTGTAACCGCAAGATTTGAATATGCAGGATCTTTGTAACCTTCAGGATTGGTGCGAATCTCATGCTGGTGCATCTATCTATAATACTTGCTTCATTCTAGAGGCGTAACCGATTCCTTCATTCTAGGAACTTAACTGACTTGTTTTGCTGGAATAGTTGTCAATTTTTCAAAGTACCCCTCTGTCGCGAAACACATGTTATAATGTGCAGGATTGGCTGCGTGCCATCGCATCAAACAAGGATCGCAGTGTTTATGAGCTGCGGTAATTCAACGTTGCAGAGAATGAGAGTGAGGAGGAAGACTGAGTGCCATCTTTTTCATGTTTTTATCATATCATTGTAGCATGTTTCAAGGTATTGGGAGCTTTATCCTTTTTGTCTGAAAGACTGTATTTAGAGCACCATATTCTCTCTGAGTTTGAGTAGTTGTGATGAGAATTTTGTTCCAAAATTTCAATCTCGTGTCATTACATCAACTGATTATCTTACATGTCAATCTTAACTTGGAAATGCGTGTTGCTGTTGGTTTGATGATTTCTTATCAGTTTTTTCTTTCACATCATGCTCGTGTCTTGTTAAATTAGGGTTCCGAAATGCGTTACCAATTTGAAGTGTCTAATGTCTTGTTTTCAAGTAATTTTGAAGCTTTTGTCACCATTACGTAAGTTTGAGCAGATCTCTCTCTCTCTCTCTTTTGCCTCTTTGTG
The DNA here is from genome assembly GCA_038442645.1 of Agave tequilana. Taxonomy (NCBI): domain Eukaryota; kingdom Viridiplantae; phylum Streptophyta; class Magnoliopsida; order Asparagales; family Asparagaceae; genus Agave; species Agave tequilana. Next base: position 84,017 of record JAVJIF010017783.1, on the reverse strand, counting down.
CATCGAGAGGGCGGTGCAGGTGTTCGATGGAATGGGCCCGAGAAAGGACGTGATGGCGTGGAGCGTGCCGGCTCTCCTTGCATGGGCACGAGTCGAAAGTCGTGCCAACGTGGTGACGTCCACGCAAAATCAGGCGGATGGGACGATGTGCGAGCAGTGAGGGGTACAATGAAAGGCGTGGGAATCAAGAAGACGCCCGGATGCAGCGCCGTCGAGATCGATGGCCAGCTGCACGAGTTCTTCTCCGGCGATGACTGGCAGTCACGGAGCCTTGAAATCTATCACATGCTCGATGAAATTACCGAGAGGCTGAAGCTGGCCGGATACGTTGTGAGGACTGAGGTGCTGCTGCTGGATTTGAATGAAGAAAGGGAGGAGCGCGCTGGCCGAGCACGGCGAGAAGCTCGCCGTCGCGTTCAGCTTCGTGAAGACGAGGACGGGGACCGCGGTGAGGATCATCAAGAATTTGAGGATCTGTAGGGACTGCCATGAGACCATAAAGCTCATTTCAAAGGTTCATGGGAGGGAGATTGTGGTGAGAGATTGTAGAAGGGTTCACCACTTCAGAGATGGCATTTGTTTTTGTAAGTATTATTGGTTAAAAAAGAGGTGAAAATGGTCGGGACTGTCTGGTCAAACATGGAAGTGAAAGTGAGAAAGTGAAAAAGTAAAGAAATAATAATGGCTCCTTTTAGAACTTGAGAATTGATTGGAAAATTTTTCGGTGTTTGAATGTTGTTGGAAAGTGTGATTTGAAAAATGTTATGTCTCTTCCGATGTTCGGATGGTAATGTGAAAGTGAAAGTGGAAAAGTTGACCATAAAATAATATTAAAATAAAAATTAATTAAGAAAAATAAAAATAGGACTATAATTAGAATGTAAGTGCAATTTACATGATCACAAAATTAACTGTTTTGAGGTATAACTTATTTCACATGAGATTTACATGATCACAAAATTAATTGTAGCATCCTAAAAGTGAGAAGATGATTGTGCAAAAAGTAAAAGAGAAAAAGAAAAAGGGTTTTCTCATTTTCTTTTTCTGTTGTTTAGATAGATAAAAGAGGTGAGAATTGACATTTTTCCATTTCCTTACTTTCGCCCACTTCCTTGAAACCAAGCAGCTCATTGCTGAAACCTTGTTTCACATTAAAAGATCAATGAAAAATAAAAGAAATAAATGTTTGAATCTCGCAGCTTGGGAATTTTCAGCCAAGTTATTATGACCTTTCGTTTGATTTAAAATATTTATCAAAATTTGAAAATTATAATAAATTGTCATGAGCTTCGTCAGAATCTATGGTATTTTTGTTGGCCCAAAGGCCCATCACTCTAGTTTTGATGATGATCAACTCATGTAGTTATATTTGCTAATGATCTTGTTTAATTAGTGACAGATTCTTTATCAAGATCTTAGTAGGTGCAAAGCTCAACAAAGGATTAAATGTCAAGATTTGGAGCTAGCACGGGGTGATCCAAGGAGCTTTGGATCAAGCTTGGACCAAGTCAAGAAGATAAGAAGCCTTCAAGGAAAGACTTCAAGAAGTTGAAGACTTGTGTCTAGGTATAAGATTTTTATTTGTTTTAGATAAAAATGTAAAGGATAGAATAGATTGGTGGATTGCTCAAGTATATCTTACGCACACACTCTTGATAGAATTGCTTTCATAAAAAGATTTTCATGTTTAGAAAAGAATTTTTATTTGAGAAAAAGATTTTTTCATTGGACAAAATACATGTCTTGGTTTTTGATGTTACCTATATACATATCTTTCAAAACCAAGTTTAGTGCTTTATGTCAAAAACTAGATATTTCATCTTGATTGTGTAGTGGATCATATCCATACACACTATGCCTTAAAGTATATCTTGTTTTTGTATTTGATGAAAATTTGGAAAAACATGTTGATTTAGAAAAACAGTTTTTATTATGAGCCAATATTTTCAAGTTACAAAAATAGTCAAATTTTTAATAACATGCCTTGATTTTGTGCAAGCATGTTTCTATAATATAAAACTATTTTTTGTAGAATTTCTAAGTATTTATGGGATTTTTTATTAAGCCAAAAAGACCAATCTTTAAATCCCAAATTTTCTGGTTCTGGCAGTTCTGATTTTTCAGAACTGACAGTGGCCGGTCGACCGGGTCGGTCGACCGGACGTGCACAGACGTGCACGCCTGTGTGCACTGGAGAACGGTCGACCGTGCCGGTCGACCGCTTCAGAGAGTCTGCTCTCTGGAAATTCCGGTCGACCGCACCGGTCGACCGACAGAGAAGTAATTCTCTGCTCCAGGTGCGCGGTCGACCTGGCCGATCGACCGGAGGCTCCAACGGTCGGATTCTTGACCGTTGGCGGTCGACCGGACCGGTCGACCGGAAGCTCTGACAGAGCCCAACGGTCAGATTTTTCTGGCCTCTATAAAAGGGGGTTTTGTCATTGTTTTGAGCGAAGATTTGAGGAGAGCTTTTGTCCAGTTATTTCCATTCTTTTAGCAGAGTTTTCTCCACAAAATAGAGTGCCAATATTTCCTATCAAAAGGGATTTTATCAAGAGAGTGTTTATTGTGATTTCTTGAGTTTTCCATCAAAGTTCTTTCCTTGATTTCTCACACTACACTTGAGCATCCATAGTTATATCTATCCTATAGGAGTGTTGTAGTGAGAGTTTTTGTTAGGTGATCAAGTGTTTAGATCACCAAGATCTTTCTTTGTATTTGAGGAAGCGGGCAAGTGTGCTCGCGGTGTTTTGAGTTCGGGTGCGGACTTGTTGTACGAGGTGCGGCCTCGACGAGCCGGTGGGCTTGTGGTGTGTAAGGGACTTTGGGAGTCCGAGGGCTTGTAGGTGTTGCGGCACCAAGGAGAGATCCGGTTGGATCGTGCATAGTGGAAATCCTTCGTGTGTCGAAGGCGGGGATGTAGAGCAAGTGTGCTCGAACCTCGAAACAAACCCTTTGTGTTTGCGATTGCTCACTCTTACTCTCTTACTATTTTTGTCTCACTTATATCTTGCATTACTTTATAGTCTTTATCTCTTATATGCATGATATACCTTTGTGCTCATAATTGCTATACTTGCTTGGGATTATTATTAACACTAGTATTCAACCAAGAGAGCCAACGCGGCACCTCAACCCATTCAAGGGGAATCTAGAGGAGTTTGTCTAGAGCCTCGCAAGGGGAATTCGGCAACATTCTTGTGTTGTACATAAGTATTGAATTAAAAGAAGTTTAATTTGGTCAACTTAGTTTAATTCCGCATTATTTGTTCATAAGTGACCATTAGATTAGCCATCACCTATTCACCCCCCCTCTAGGTGAACTTACAATTGGTATCAGAGCCAAGTGCTCTTGATATTGGGTCTAACAACCTAGAGTTAAAGATCCTACTTTTAGGCTAATCACAATATTTTGTACACACACCATGGACTTCATGTCACCACCCACCTTTGACATCCTTAACATCTAAATTTGGAAGGTTAAGATGTCATTGTACCTCAAAGCCTTAGGATTTCATGTCTATCTTGTCACTACTAATAATGCTTATTCTTTAGATGGTAAGAACATTGAGGCTAATGCAAAAGCCCTTCATGCTATCAAGTCAACCCTAAATGATGATTATTTATCTAGGGTTTCTAATGTTGAATCGGCTTTTGTAGTATGGAACATCATCACCTCCCTCGGTGAAAAAGATCTATACCATGCGGGGAGTGACTCGGACGTTGGAAGCGACACCTCCAACGCATGCTTTATGGTCCAAGGGATGACCCTCTTGAGGTAAATTCCGAATCCGATGATGAGGACATGTCATATGATGAGCTATCTACTTTTTGTCATCTATTGCTTGAGAAATATGACATGATTAGAAAAGAAAATAAAAATTTGAAAAAGAACATTGCTTGCATGCATATAGAACAAGATTCATTTAGAAGTAACATTGCATGCTTAGAATTAGAAAAATAATAATTTGAAAAAGGATTTTGATTGCATGCTTAAAGAAAATGATTCTTTTAAATCTAAGATTGCATGCTTAGAAAAGGAAAATAAAGATTTGAAAAATGAGAATGTTTCCTTGATTGCTAAATTGAATGATTTATGTGAAGGGAACACTATTTTGAAAAATAAGATTGATTTGGTGGAAAAACAAAAGGAAGATGTTTTTCAAGAAAATATCACTTTGAAAAGAAAATTTGTTGAAAAAGAAAAAAATTTTGTTTCACAAAAGAAAAAGAAAAATGATCATATATCTCATCATGCTTTACATGCCACCACAAATGAGATAAATGTTTTGAAAAATAAAATGGATAATTTGAGTTCAACTTTGAACTCTTGTGCATTTAATCATACTAAGTTGGAGTCAATGTTTTCAAAGAAACAAACTCCTCATGTTCATGCACATCACTCTCATCATCATGCTTATGTTGCACAACATGATCACACTCCTACACATAAGCATACTAAGGTGTACGTATGTACACATTGTGGCCGCAAAGGCCATTTAGCAAAATTTTGTTTTGATAAGAAACCTCATTTATATTTTGCTAAGTATAAAAGATTTTGGGATCCTTACAATAAAGCTAACCCCAAAGGACCCAAGAAAGTATGGGTACCAAAACCCCCACCCTTTGATTTTGATGTAGGTGAGGGCTCTCACAAAACGTGAGAGGATTGGTGCCTTGATAGCGGATGCAATGGACATGATGGACAAACTTTTGGATGCATTGCTATCAAGGAGATTTTGGTGGGAAAGACCACCATGCTAGGAGCTTTGGAGTTGGTAACGATTTCTAAACTCCTATTTCATTTATGCACATGCTTTTAATTTCATGTAGCATGTTCATATTTTTTTTGGTGCTTCATGTGGCATTTACATGCTTAAATGTAGAATGTGTCAAAACTTGCATTTATACATATATGAATAGTGAACTACAATTGACTCATATATATTTGAACTTCATGCTCATTTGTATCCACTATATGCATGTGTATAGGCTAGTTTTGATGATTCGGTCATTTATACTTGTTATGCCTCTCTTTGATCTTACATCATGTATATGTGTGTTTAATTCAAATCTAATAAATATACATGTATACCCTTGAGTCATTTGCCTTCATGCAATATATATTGGACTCTTTTCATATTTGGGATATGTATGCATATTGTTAGAATTGGATAAATCATACATATACCATGAAGATTAGTATTTTAAATAAATAATAAAAAATGATTTTTCATGTTTTTAATTTGTATTAAAGATTAAAACATGTGTAATACAAAATGTGATTTATGATCTTTTTGAGCTTGAATGACTATTTTCATAAGAATGCTATTTACATGATCTTTTGAACACTCATCTTTATGATACAAAAATTTTGAGCTTTATAGACCATGAGTGATTAAATCTTTATGTATTTAGCAATGCTTTATGAAAAATATATGATTTGTTTTAAGATGAAAAATAAGATTTTCATGAGATTCATGCTTCACTTTCTATTTTCATGAAAATACCATTTACATAACCTTTGAACACTCATCTTTTATGATAAAAGATAATTTTTGAGCTTTATGGACTATGAGTGCTTGAACTTTTATGTATTTAGTATTATTCATGGAAAACATTTGACTTTGTATTTTGAAGGATCTTTAACTAGTTTGTCAAAAATCCATTTAAACTAGTTATCTATTCTTCAAATTGATTCACATGATCCTATTTGTAATCATATGGATAAATTCTTTTGTATTTTCAAATTTATTTGATGCTTCATGATTTGAATATTAGTTTAAATGTTAGCATTTGTCAACACTTGGATTTATACTTATACACATTATGGATCACAAATAAATCTATATATGATTGGGTTTGAATGCTTATTTGTGCCCATTAGGTGTGTTAGTATAGCCTAAGTTTTGATGATTATTACATTTTAAACTTGTATTCCCATTTTGGATTTATGCTATGATCATGTGCTTTCATTTCATGTATATGTTTGTCTTGCCAAAATATTAAGATATACATGGATACCTCTTGAGTCATTTGCCTCAAATGTGTTTTAAGGATATGTATGTATACTTAATGTCTTGTCAAAACATACATATATCTTGAAATATAAATTTTTTGTTTTTAATAAAAATTTTGTAATCTTTCAATAAAATTTTTGTGATGGATTTCATGATTTCAAAATTTTAAGGAATATTGAGTTTTATTGCTATTTTTCATGATACCATGTTCCACATAACACTAGCACACTCACTTCTTTTTGATATGGACTTTATGGATAGAGTGCTTTTTAGTGCCTTGTTTCATTGATATTTCATGAAAAACTTTTGACTTATTTCTTGATTGAAGGATTCCGTACTAGTTGTTAAACACCTTCATTTAACTAGTTTGAATTCTTCATGTGGTAGATTTTAAATGATATATACACTTAAGCTTAATTTTCAATTGGTATCATTGGATATTTTCAATTGGTATCAATATGACCTCTTATTGTGTATACTCATATGTTGTTCTTTCATATATGTATGTATCTACTTAAATTGGTATACTCTTTTCATACATATATATGATTGTTGTGTGCTTGTATTAAAATGGATTTATATTTTAAAGCACAATAGTTGTTAATGCTAAGCTTACTTCAAATCTTATTTATTTTAAAGCTTATGCATTGTATTTCAAAATTGGTATCAAAATTCAAAATTTGATTGTTCTACATTTGGTACCTTAAAAGAAAGTTGTGTATTTTAAGATATTTCAAAATTTTGTTTTCATAAGAAAAGTTCAAAATTTTGTCTTGTTAAAGAAATATTCAAAATTTTTGATTTGTATTTCCTATATGCAAGGAGAGCTTAACATCTCTCTTACATATGGATTCATGTTGAGTATATTATAAATTGAGGAGCTTGACAACTCTTCTTTATATGATATACGTGTGTAGGGGGAGCTTCACATCTCCTCTTATGCATTACATAATATGTGTTATGTGAGTTAGGGCTTGTCATCCCTTCTTCATGTAATGCATATGTGTAGGGAAGTTAACTTAGCGTCTTCCTCTTCATGAATGTATATCGCATATAAATCTTATTGATTGATTTGATTTTACCCTCCTTGATTTCCTTATTTTGACAAAAAGGGGGAGAAAATTTGTTTGATGATTTGAACTTTGAACCCTTTGTTGATGATTGATAAAAGGGGGAGAAGTATTTGAGTTATATGCATGATTTCCTTAAGGGGAGAAGTATTTGTTCCTTACTTAAGGGAGAGAAAGATTTTGAGATGATTTTGAGTTTTTATACTTGTGCTTTTACTCATGCATAGCAATAATATAATAAGATAAAAGTTTGAGAAAAAGATTTGTGCATTCATTTGCATACATATTTATGTGCTTTAATGTCATATCTATTTATTTCTAGTGATGCATGAGTTAAGGGGGAGCTTCTTTGAAGCTTTACTTTAATCCATGCATATATAACTTCATGAGTTTTGTCATCATCAAAAAGGGGGAGATTGTTGGCCCAAAGGCCTATCACTCTAGTTTTGATGATGATCAACTCATGTAGTTATATTTGCTAATGATCTTGTTTAATTAGTGACAGATTCTTTATCAAGATCTTAGTAGGTGCAAAGCTCAACAAAGGATTAAATGTCAAGATTTGGAGCTAGCACGGGGTGATCCAAGGAGCTTTGGATTAAGCTTGGACCAAGTCAAGAAGATAAGAAGCCTTCAAGGGAAGACTTCAAGAAGTTGAAGACTTGTGTCTAGGTATAAGATTTTTATTTGTTTTAGATAAAAATGTAAAGGATAGAATAGATTGGTGGATTGCTCAAGTATATCTTACGCACACACTCTTGATAGAATTGCTTTCATAAAAAGATTTTCATGTTTAGAAAAGAATTTTTATTTGAGAAAAAGATTTTTTCATTGGACAAAATACATGTCTTGGTTTTTGATGTTACCTATATACATATCTTTCAAAACCAAGTTTAGTGCTTTATGTCAAAAACTAGATATTTCATCTTGATTGTGTAGTGGATCATATCCATACACACTATGCCTTAAAGTATATCTTGTTTTTGTATTTGATGAAAATTTGGAAAAACATGTTGATTTAGAAAAACAGTTTTTATTATGAGCCAATATTTTCAAGTTACAAAAATAGTCAAATCTTTAATAACATGCCTTGATTTTGTGCAAGCATGTTTCTATAATATAAAACTATTTTTTGTAGAATTTCTAAGTATTTATGGGATTTTTTATTAAGCCAAAAAGACCAATCTTTAAATCCCAAATTTTCTGGTTCTGGCAGTTCTGATTTTTCAGAACTGACAGTGGCCGGTCGACCGGGTCGGTCGACCGGACGTGCACAGACGTGCACGCCTGTGTGCACTGGAGAACGGTCGACCGTGCCGGTCGACCGCTTCAGAGAGTCTGCTCTCTGGAAATTCCGGTCGACCGCACCGGTCGACCGACAGAGAAGTAATTCTCTGCTCCAGGTGCGCGGTCGACCTGGCTGGTCGACCGGAGGCTCCAACGGTCGGATTCTTGACCGTTGGCGGTCGACCGGAAGCTCTGACAGAGCCCAACGGTCAGATTTTTCTGGCCTCTATAAAAGGGGGTTTTGTCATTGTTTTGAGCGAAGATTTGAGGAGAGCTTTTGTCCAGTTATTTCCATTCTTTTAGCAGAGTTTTCTCCACAAAATAGAGTGCCAATATTTCCTATCAAAAGGGATTTTATCAAGAGAGTGTTTATTGTGATTTCTTGAGTTTTCCATCAAAGTTCTTTCCTTGATTTCTCACACTACACTTGAGCATCCATAGTTATATCTATCCTATAGGAGTGTTGTAGTGAGAGTTTTTGTTAGGTGATCAAGTGTTTAGATCACCAAGATCTTTCTTTGTATTTGAGGAAGCGGGCAAGTGTGCTCGCGGTGTTTTGAGTTCGGGTGCGGACTTGTTGTACGAGGTGCGGCCTCGACGAGCTGGTGGGCTTGTGGTGTGTAAGGGACTTTGGGAGTCCGAGGGCTTGTAGGTGTTGCGGCACCAAGGAGAGATCCGGTTGGATCGTGCATAGTGGAAATCCTTCGTGTGTCGAAGGCGGGGATGTAGAGCAAGTGTGCTCGAACCTCGAAACAAACCCTTTGTGTTTGCGATTGCTCACTCTTGCTCTCTTACTCTTTTTGTCTCACTTATATCTTGCATTACTTTATAGTCTTTATCTCTTATATGCATGATATACCTTTGTGCTCATAATTGCTATACTTGCTTGGGATTGTTATTAACACTAGTATTCAACCAAGAGAGCCAACGCGGCACCTCAACCCATTCAAGGGGAATCTAGAGGAGTTTGTCCAGAGCCTCGCAAGGGGAATTCGGCAACACTCTTGTGTTATACATAAGTGTTGAATTAAAAGAAGTTTAATTTGGTCAACTTAGTTTTAATTCCGCATTATTTGTTCATAAGTGACCATTAGATTAGCCATCGCCTATTCACCCCCCCCTCTAGGTGAACTTACAATTTTTGCAAAACAGTCACGAACAATTAATAGTAATTTACTGTATTTTCTAAAAAATTGTTATATATATATATATATATATATATATATATATATATATATATATATATATATATATATATAGTGAGTTGATCCCCTAAGAACGGTTCTCACGATTTCATGTGAGAACTTTCACGTGGGCCGTCGGATCTGATAGAGATCTAGTTTTATTTGATTTGATCTATCAGATCCGACGACCCACGTGAAAGTTCTCACAGAAATCCGTGAGAACCGTTCTTAGAGGATCAGCTCCCATATATATATATATATACATATTTTTGAAAATTCTTGATAGTTCTCTGGCATTAAACTGATTTCTTTCTTTCTTTTAAATTCTCTCTAACAAATCAAAATTAAAAAGCCAATTCATTTTATACTTCTTTTCTTTACATTTCATATGCAAGCAACAAAACAGCTCCAAAATTCTCTAAAAATTAATTCTAAAAGGAGAATAATATATAGGGGACTCTTTTTGTGGAAAAATAAATGTTTAAGGGTAGATTTGCATTATTATAATAGAAAAAACAATTATCTTACCTAATTAGCCATTAGAAGCTAGGTTAGAATGAAGGCAGTAGCCACTCTTTTAAGATTCCTCTGTCCTCCTTGCTTCTTTGAACATCACCATCCACCCCTAGATCCCCTGTTCATTTCACAGCACAGATCATCGTTGGAGATGACGTGTCAACGCATCTTTTGCCCTCCTCATTGTCATGGAGAAGGGTCTGTTTTCGTATTGGTCTCTAATTACTGTACAAACCCTAATAAATCTGATAATTGCAATTGCAAAAATAACTCTATATTGCAAAAACTAGAGGAGATCAAAATTTTTTTTGAAAAGAAATTATATACTGGGTTTTATAGAAATTCTATTTAGGGTGTATCTTATTGCTGTAATACGTACTAGATCTTAGCCGTGAAAGATGATAATCCGTTGTCATTAGTTCAGATCTTGTTTCAAGGAGGATGCTCTAACAAAAATAATTAATTTGTGTCTTCCACTCAAGGCTCAAAGAAAAATTACACTTTTTTATGTGCATTGAATTAGAAAAATATAGAAGCAAATAATATGCAAAAAAAAAAAAATGACAAAGGGCTAATATGAGAAAAACCAACTGTGTCCCTCCCCATTCTATTTTGTTCCAAAAAAAAAAAAAAAAAATGATTCTGGCACCTCCACTTAAACCCATTTTTTTGAATTTCTCTTTTACCCCTAATTAAAATGGTCAAAATGCCCTTCTTCTCCCCCCCCCCGCTCCCTCGGCTCCCCCTGCTCCTCCTCGGCCTACCCCCTCCTCCCCCTACTCCCTCGGCTCCCCCTCCCCCTCCCCGGCCTCCCCCCTCTAATCCCCCACCCCCCCGGGCCTCCCCCCGCTCCCCTACTTCGATCTCCTCCTCCCCCCCGGGCGCCACCACCTCTCCTCCCCCTCCTCCGCCCAAACCCCTCCCCCGATCCCCCCCTCCTATCTCCCTCCCCCACGCTCCATCTGTTCGGTCAGATTTGACCGAACAAAAAACTGTCTATTCGATTAAATCTTCAGCCGGATTCCAACTGAACAGATGGGGGTTGGGGCGTGGGGGGCTTTGCACGAAGAAGAGAATATTTTAGAATTTTTTGATTTTTTTGAAGCGCTTTTATCATATTTTAGGTGCCTTAATTACTGGGTGCCAGATTCAATTTTTGAGGTGGAAATATCCGCTGCCCTCCATCGTCCTCATCAAATCCCCCGCTCTCTCTCTCTCTCTCTCTCTCTCTCTCATCTTCATTAATGGAGCACAACTCCTCTCGCCAAACCCTAATCCTAACGCTTGCTGAAGAAACCCAAGCCCCCATTGAAGACCACCAACAAGAGATCACCATCACCAACCCCCCACCATTTACCTCCATCTCCATCTCCCTCTCTCTCCTCCTCAAACCCTCACCCTCCCTTTCCCCCTTCGTCTCCAATCTCAAGATCCCCTCCCAAGTCTCCTCCCTCTCTCTTTCCTCCTCCTCCTCATCAAATCCCACCAAATCCAAGAAGAATCCCGCCTCCAACTTCAGCTCCCTCACCCCTCTCCACTCCCCGCACCCCTTCCTCCGCCGCCGCCCCTCCGACCCCCCCGCCGGCGCCGCCGCACGCCGCACCTCCCTCCTCTGGTTCCGCTCCGACCTCCGCCTCCACGACCACGAAGCCCTCGCCTCCGCCCACGCCGACTCCCTCTCCCTCCTCCCCGTCTTCCTCTTCGACCCCAGCGACTTCGGCCGCTCTCCCTCCGGCTTCGACCGCACCGGGCCCTACCGGGCCCACTTCCTCATCCAGTCCGTCGCCGACCTCCGCGCCTCCCTCCGCTCCCGCGGCTCCGACCTTGTCATCCGCGTCGGCAGGCCCGAGACCGTCCTCGTCGAGCTCGCGCGGGCTGTGGGAGCCGACGCCGTGTACGCGCACCGCGAGGTGTCGAGTGACGAGGTGAGGGCCGAGGAGAGGGTGGAGGCGGCGATGGAGAAGGAGGGGATCGAGGTGAAGTACTTTTGGGGGAGCACGTTGTACCACATTGACGACTTGCCTTTCGATTTGGAGAAGATGCCGACGAATTACGGTGGGTTTAGAGAGAAGGTGAAGGGGGGCGGGATGAGGAAGACTATTGAGGCACTGGAGCAGATTAAGGGGATGCCGCCGCAAGGGGATGTGGAGGTCGGGGAGGTGCCGAGCTTGATGGATTTGGGGTTGAATCTGCCGCCCGAGGGTCAGGTTTGGTCCATCATTGCTTGCTTAGTCTTATTATTACAGAAAATGTCATTTTTTTTTAATCTTTGTTAGAAAAAAGTGTGCTGGTTTGTTAATGACTAGTAATTAGCATAAGCATTTCATTATGAGTTCTGCATTTACTAACTAAATAATAGATATATGACTTGGCTTATAGCCTACTTGTTGATATATGCAAAAAAGTAGTTTTGTAGAACTTGGAATGCTCATTAGGCTTTCAACGTGTTGTTAGTGATACCTGAGTCGTCATATGTGGTGAGACATAAACTATAAGGCTTGTGTATATTGGTTTTAACTTGCTCTGTTAGTTCAAAGGTCCATTTGCATTGTCGTAAAAATCCCACCAAAACCCTACTTTCACTATGGCTGCAACACTTTAGCCCTAGCCTCGAAGATTTAGGACGCTAATACATTACGCATATTGCAGAAGTAATAGATAATGGACAAGATGAATATTCATTTGAAGTAAGATGTTGTCTCACTGAGAATGACAAATTGCAACTCAGTGGTTCTCCAAGGTTTTTGGGGAAGACCCTTTCACATTCGTATGCTAGGTTTAATTTTTTTGGCCACTGGCTAGGAGTTTGATATAAATTTGACCTCTAATCATAGATACCTTCTCATTTTTAGTATTTTGCTCTGCAACTGTTCTCAATTTGTAATCTTAAAAAGTGATGATGATGAGCAAGAATATTTCTAAACGTAGGTAGACCCAATGCGATAATCCTAAACACCTTTGTACTTTTATCTACGAGAGATTAGCAAGAGTAATCACTATATTACTTTAGAGATCAATGCGGCCACTCTCCAAGGCATCTAATTTGTGCATATGTCTAGCTTCTATTTCTAGTGGATTGGAGGGACTGCTCTCTCCTCTTTGGTTACGGAGATAATAGAGTAATCTCCTTTTATGGGGGGAGCTCTTGATATTTGATCTACCACAAAATACAAAAAATATAGCCTCCAAGGACACCTTCCACCAAATCTTAGAATACTATACATTCTCTTGTTACTACTTACGGTCTACTACTCGGTCATATTTTAAAAATAGGGGCCTCATGGGAATTTAAGATTCTTGTGATTCTAATATTGAGTAGGATATATGTCATGTATAGTTGATGGTTTCAGATCTGTTTCAGTGCACGTTGTTGTCCCAAAATCTTTTTGCATTGTAGTTAATATTTACAGTATTCTCACGATGGGATAATTAAATGGTCAACAACATATGGAAACACATTTTGGTTATATATGCTTAGCATAAGTCCAAATACTGGATATTGAAGAATTACGATACAGATCCAACATTAAGAAATGTTCCCATAAAGATAACCCCAAAAAGTATGACACTACAAAGCATTAGAGATGACCCAAACTACATCAGTACTTGATGAAGGTTCTGAAGGTTGGTTGGATGCTAAGAAGCTAGTAGATTGGATGCAAAGTTTGTAATGCACTGAATCAAACGCTAAATGTTGTTGGCATGCTCAACACCCTAGTAGTCTGCTGCTTTTGTAGCACGGACACTCTTATCATTGGGTCGTATCTTGTTTGATATGTATCTGACATGCATGTCGGACATGTATCATGTGTACTTTTAAGAATTTGACATATGCTCCTGTGTCATGTCCATCTTGGCATGGCCATGTCTGTGTAACATAGTCTGCTACACCTCAGCTACAGTTTATGTTATATTGTTTCATGAAAATCGATTATGTTTATGAGGTTGACACTTGCTTTAGTATGATATACGAATGTTAAACATCAATCTGAGATATTTGCTAGGAATTTCTCCATCTTTAGAATGTCCATCTCATTCACACATGGCGATGTACCGTCAATCTGGTAAATTATATATCCAATTCTCTGCTTCCTAGAATCTGAGCAATGTGAATTTTTGCTGAAAGATAATCAGCAAGATTTGTCCCAAACATTTGAAGGCATCTTAGAAGGTTCTTTAGTTAAAGCTTTGGTTCTTTACCACTGGAGTTTCCCAGAAGCTAACCATTCTTTTTCTTTTAATTTCCCTTTTTGTCTTTGGGTGTTGAATATTTTAGAATTGCATTGATTGGAACCTATTTTAGATGCGTTCCAAAGTTCATACTGACTGATTATGGCATAGAGCTGAATTAATTGATTCGAAACAATATGTAGATGAATAACTGAAAGTTGGAAGAAAATTAATGTCAGACGCAATGTTAAGAAGTGGACAGCTGATGAGGACATCATGCCGCTTAGGGGCCAATTCGATCGAGTCTACTTCAAGAAGCGACACAATGCAGTTCTTTGGCTTTAAATTAGTTTTGTTTGAGATTTATTTTATGTAGTAGGTGTTCTTTCGTTCTAACTTTATTTTTTATAGTAGATGTTCTTTTATGGACGTTTAGTACCACATTAGTATTTCTCAGTAGTCATCTTTTGTAAAGACTATATAAGGCCCCCTATACTATTTCATTTAAATTATTGAATGATTAAATTTTTTCTCAAATTCTCGAGTTAAATTCTTGAGTTTATCTGCTCTCGAGTTTTGGGCGAGAAGCCCGCGTAAGAGGTGAAAACTCGAAATCTTATCTTGTTTTAAATTTCAAATTTCGATTACGCTTTGAAGGTGATTGCGATCCAAGTCAGTGTTACATCATTTTTGGCATCAGAGCATCTAGTTTTCAATCTCCTTTAAATTTTCCTTCTCCAAAATCTTTTTTCCCAGTTTCAAACCCTAGATCTAAATCTCCAGACACATAAAAAAAACTCCAACATCAACAGCAACATCACGACAACATCAACAACATCACCATCGCCATCAACCCCCTCCCATTAAAATCCGTCGCCACCGACGAAGCCAGGAGACGTTCCCTTCGTCACCAACTCGGATCCAACACTGTCAGAGTCTTCCTCCTTCACCGTCATCAACATGACACTAGATCCAGTCCTCGTCCTCATCCACAGTCAGATGGCCAAACCGAGGTGGTAAATAAGACTCTAGGAAATCTCCTTAGGTGTCTCATTGAAAAAAAATTTGAAAACTTGGAATCTCATTTTGCCTATGACTGAATTTGTATATCTCTGTCAATAGGACTACGGGTCTTAGTCCTTTTGAAATAGTAAATGGTTTTAAATCCAGACAACCAGTTGACTTAATTCCCAAGGCTCATCATCATTTTAGGGTATCAGACTCTGCATCAACATTTGCATCTCATATACGTGCATTACATGAGGAGATCAGAGAAAAGATAATGAAAAATAATGCTGATTATAAAGCTTCTGCAGATCTACATCGCCGATGAAGAATTTTTAATGTTGGAGATTATGTGATGGTCCGCATGAGACCCGAGCGGTTTCCCTCGGAAACCGTGAAGTTACACACGTGAAGCGCAGGGCCTTTCAAGATCCTCAAGAAAATCAATTCAAATATTTATGTGACGGATCTCCCACCGGACTTTGGCATCAGTTGCACTTTTAATGTTGAGAACATGGTTTCATATAGAGGTATCTTTGATATCCCTTCTGATCCATTCGTGGATGAGCCAACCCATGACCTTCTTTCTGAGAGCCCCACTACCTCCACGTTCCCTTAAACTGCCCTATTCAACAGAAAATATATATTCTATCTTAGATGATTAGATTATATCTACTAGAGACGGAGGAACGTGACGCTATCTCATTAAGTGGAAAGGAAAACCTGATTCAGAAAATTCTTGGATTGCTAAGGGAGACCTTCGGCATCTTATCTCGATCGACTTGAGTGCTATCAGAGCCAGCAACAGTTCTGTCCTCACGCTCGACGAGGTCGAGTCTTTTTCACCTGGGGGGAATTGAGGAGGACATTATGCCACTCAGGGGCCAATTCGATCAAGTCTACTTCAGAAAGCGATGCAATGCAGTTCTTTGGTTTTAGATTAGTTTTGTTTTAGATTTATTTTATGTAATAGGTGTTCTTTCGTTTTAACTTTATTTTTTGTAGTAGGTGTTCTTTTGTGGACGTTTAGTATCACATCAGTTATTTCTCAGTAGTCATCTTTTGTAAAGCCTATATAAGGCCCCCTACACTATTTCATTTGAATTGTTGAATGATTAAAATTTTTCTCAAATTATCCAGTTAAATTCTTGAGTTTATCTGCTCTCGAGTTTTCGGTGAGAAACCCGCGTAAGGGGTGGAAACCTGAAATCTTATCCTATTTTAAATTTTAAATTTCGGTTACGATTTGAAGGTGTTGCGATCCAGGTCAGTGTTACATCAACAACATAACATCCGCACATTCAATATAGATAAAGACCTTAAGTAGAAAGTGGGTCAAATATCACTTTATTTGATCAAAAAGTCTCTCACATTTAAATATTTAATCAACCAAAAATGTGTTAAAGATCTCTTCAATCTTGCATCAGCCCAATAGAATGTTTATACATGTCTTGATAAAAGAGTGGAAGCCATTATGCAGGGCTTGCTATTTTTTATATCTTTGCCTGGAATTTGTTTTGCTATGTTTACTTGTTGGGTGTCTGGGTTGTGTGGATGGGACAAACAGTGACATGGGGTTTTGCGGGCAGCTTTGAGTTTTTTGATAGGACAACTTGAATAGTGAACACAATTGTAACTAGTATATATTTCACTACGGGTGTGGGAACTGGGAGGGGTCACAAAAGAAGTGTCCAGAAGGACTTAATAACATAAAGTTAACCAGAAAAGTGGCCGCTATCTGCTGTTCCTTGGAAGGTTATCAAATTCTATGCATCAATTCCACATAAAAAGGAAATCTTTGATATTCTTTTACAAACTCAATTATGTGGAGTACAGGGGTATCACAAATCTACAGGTACCAATATCACCATTCTATTTGATCACTTTTTGCAATAAAATATTTTATTTATTTATTTATTTTTATTTTATTTTATTTTATTTTATTTTATTTATTTATTTATTTTTTTTTTTGGGGGGGGGGGGGGGAGGTAATAGAAAGCAGCACGAATGTATCCCTCTTGTAGACCAGAGCCTCAAGAGAAACAAGAAGCTACCCTCTTCATTACACTCATCTGATATCCAGCCCCTTTGGGAAGGATTTGGATAATCCTTCCCATTTGAATCAAATCCAGCCATAGGTTGTTCAGGAGACTTGGTTGTTGCGGGAAGGATCTGTAAGCAAATCCTTAGCCACAATCCTTTGGGAAGGATCTTTAATGTCCTCCAATCAGATCTGAAAGCAAATCTTTAGATAAAATTCTCTGGGAAGGATCTTGAATATAGATAGAACATTCAAAACAAAAACCTACTCCTTTCAAATTGATCCACATCATTTATATTCTCCCTGGCGCTGTTGAGATGGGCACTTCACTTTTTCTGAAGAAGCTTCTAGAGTGCTACTTAAAACCCAAAAGTTTAACTGATATTAAGTTTTCTTACCCATGCCTAAAGCAGTCAAAAGTAGCATAGTGCTTAGATCTGTTTAGGATGTGCAAAGGGTTTAATGTGTGTAGATCTAAATCAAGTGTTTGGATTCTCAATTTGTATGCCGAAAAGCATAGAGGTTAGCAACTTTCTATTTTTGTCCTTTCATTTTGTTTTACTTTATACATAGGCAAGAACGCTCACAATAATTTAATTTTTGGTTTTGAAGTGCTATGAATGATATATATATATATTACGGAGAGGATTTGCAAATTGAATGTTTCGTCACTTCTCAATAGACAAGATTTACTTCCATGTACTTCCTAAAGGAACCAATTCTGTCTTTACTTGGTTATTTCATACTTGTGACTTTTTCCTTTTTTTGGTAAAAATGAAGGATAAACACACAGGAATCTTTTCTGCACTCTTCTAAACTGACCAAAAATGTAATTACCACTTGATCACTAATTCTTGAGGCCATTATTATTATTATCTTATTTTTATTTGCAGCAGCAAATATCTACTCGTAAAATGAAATTCGGAGCACTTACCCAATTATGACTCAAACATTGTCAGAACAAATAGTCCTTTCTCTTCTAGATGGTTATGGATCATTCTATGCTAGCAAATTTTCTCTAGACTAGTTTTGCCCCGTGATTGTTTTGAGGGATCAGGAAAACGTCCCTATGCTTGTATTCTGAATGTTCTTACGTTGATATTCCATGCAAATCATGATGCAAAACAGAAAATTTCGCAAGCTCCAAAATAATCGTATTTTTTTTTAAATTTCAAATCATTATTTTTTTCTCTAAAAGCTTAGGATGGTAAAGCTACTAAATCAGTTTCTGTTTACTTCGGATGTCAAAACCTGTACAAGGAACTATTTTGTGACCTCCAACTTCCAAGTCATGAATATACAGATTTGGTTTGTTCCTGTATAGTGTGCATCAATAAACGGATTGGTCCTTCCTATAACTCTATTCTACGAATCTAAGTGGTATTTCTCGTTTTACTTAGGATGGTAAAGCTGCTATTAGTGCTTCCCTCAAGGGGGGTGAGACCGAGGCATTGGAAAGACTTAAAACCTTTGCTGCTGAGTGCGATGCCCAACCTAAAACTGAGAGCAAGGATGGTGCTCGAGATAGCGTCTATGGTGCTAATTTCTCCTGCAAAATTTCACCGTGGTTAGCAACAGGGTGTCTTTCCCCACGTTTCATGTACGAGGAACTGAAAAAGACTGCCACTAGGTATGTTATTCTTGATACCAAATTTCATTATCTCGGAAGAGAAAAATCTAAAGCTTAATCCTCTTCTCAGCTTCAAGAGGAGCTTCATTAAGAGAAAATTGCCATCATGTTTTAATTTATTTGTTACATAACTAATGTAACTAATAGATGTGCTATCTTGTTTCTCAGAACCATTTCTGCCTCAACTCAAAAGAATGATGCTGCTGCATCTGATAATGGAATGAACTGGCTGATGTTTGAGCTCTTATGGAGGGATTTCTTTAGGTAAGTCTTCAGTTTTAACAGACCATAATATGACTCGCGTGATTTAATAAACCCAAGTGTTTGAAGATTAAACATACTCAAAGCTCGCATTTTTTATATCCTTTGTTTAATAGAGAGTGCATAACTGACATTATGATGATGGTTCTACGCTGTCAGGTTCATCACTAAGAAATACAGCTCCACCAAAAGAAAGACTGAAGCAGTGCCTGCCACAGCTTGCACTGGAGCTCTTGCTTGAGCTTTTTTAGTGTAAAAGAATATCCATTGTTAGTGTTGAGATAAAAATTATTTGGTCTTCTAGTTTCTCTCCATCTCCAATCAATGTTGTAGCTTAAAATTTACAGAATTGTTCAATTTTGGTCTGTGAATGATGTGCTATCTTTTTTCCTCTGAAACAAGAAGAAATCATTTTGCTGGTGAGCATGTGATGATCCTTGAGCAACAATTGTCTGAATTAGATGTTTTTGTTTTGAACATCTATTTTCATAATAAAAGCAGCCTAACTTTATGATGTTTGATTTGCTACCTTTTAATCGAAAGCAAACGTATGGATGTCCTCTCTCATTCATTCTCTCGTCTCTTCACTATTAAGTGTTATACTTGCGTGTTGGAATACTTGTAATACATACGATGGGAGTATAGTCTGAGGATTTATACCTACAAAAATACATGATGTTCAATCATATTGGTGAGAAAATACTCGAGGAACCATCAAAATGGCGTACAAATTGTTCATTGTCAAGTATTGGATAAGAATTCAATAATGTTGTGCATATAGAAATCAACGAGTTTTTATGAACCACGAAAATCTTGTAATTCAATAAAAGCTTGAACTTTGGTGTATACACTAACACATCGCGCCGCAACTATTAAAGTATCTCTAACTTACGTATACATACCTTCTTGTTATTAAAATATTAAAGAAAAAGGAAAAATAGTTAGGTCGCTTGCCCCTTTTTCTATAATTTTTGCACTCAATTGCCATGTAAATAAAAAATAATAATTGTATAGAATAATAATAATAAGTATAAATAAAGTAATCTTCTCGGATTGGGTGGGGGCATTTGGATTGGATCCTTGAAGAAAAATAAACATGAGTGTGTGTGTGTGCGTTGATAATGAAAAAAGAATACATGGAGTGTAAAATAAGAGTTTACATGTACATATAAAATATATCATATCTTATTTATATTCATAATTCAAATCATTAAATGTGATCTACATATTTTAAAACTCATATGAATTAAATTTCATTTGAATTAAAATTTTTTTGCTCACAAATCAAGCAAATAAAAAAACGGCCTTTCAAGACCGCTACATACCATCCGTTTTTAAATCATGAGATGAAGAGGTTAGAAAGTTTCAATTCACATGATATTTGATTCATATGAGTTTTACAACATGTAGATCACATTCAATGGTTTGAATCAAGGATACGCATGACTGCGATATATTTTAGATAGAGTTACAATACACATAGGTGTAACTAAGTTAAGTTACACACATCTCTTTTCACCACACGTAAAATTATTTTGTGTAACTCAACTACACATATATGTATTATAACTATACTCATATATTTTTCATATGTGTTCGCCCTTTTGTTATACTCGCTGTTGTGTATTAAAATTTTTCTCATTAATAATTGTTGCCTCTTATTTTTACTTTTCTTCTTTTAATGAATAATATTTTTTTTGTTTTCTTCTTTTAATGAATAATATCTTTTTGTTGGTAGCTCGATGTGCGTCCGCCACGTTTATATTCTAACACTATACGCTACATCAAATTGCGCCCATATCTCTCTCTCTCTCTCTCTCTCTCTCTCGTCTATATCTACTTTTCAGTTCTCCTCTCCCCTTGCAACACTCTCTCTCTCTCTCTCTCTCTCTCTCTCTCTCATTGCAAAGCTTTCTCTCATAGCAACATGGAGGTTGAATACCAAGAGGTTAGTGAAGTTTGCTCTCTCTCTCTCTCTCTCTCTCTCTCTCTCTCTCTCACTCATGAGTTCTAAAATTTGCAGGCTTACATAAGGAATTCAAGAGGAGTGCAGCTCTTCACATGTAGATGGCTACCACTCTCTTCTTCCCCCAAGGCCCTTGTCTTCCTCTGCCATGGTACTTGCCAAAAACATCTAATTCAGAAACAAGACAACCCCCTCCTCCTCTCTCTCTTCATTCCTTATCTGACCCCATGCTTTATTTTGCAGGGTATGGCATGGAGTGCAGTGGGTTCATGAGAGGTAAATCATTAACCAAAAAATTTTGTTTCATTTATTTGCAATTTTCAACTCATTATGTTTTTTTTTTTTTTTAAAAATTCTTGATCCCTCCCTCTTTAATAATTGGTTGCTAGTCAAAGGAGACATGGGAAACAGTGATCCTTTGAGGGAGAGCTTTGCTTGTTGCATACCTATTAAGTTGGCCATTTAAAGCCCATGTCCCAATGTTTCTAGAGGTTGTTGATGAGGAGTAACTACACACATATAAGGGCCATTACTCATGTCAAAAGTTTTTTTTTAAAGAAAAAATGGAAAATTATAGATTAGTTTTTCTTTGAGATATTTCTAAGTGTTTAATTTATTTGAGAAGCATTAAGCATTCTTTAATTTTTTTTTTTTTTTTTGAAAAAATAAAACTTAAGAAATTTTCCTCTCAAATTTCAATATGATTGCGCTCCTTCGCTTTTAACTTGCGTGTCGCATGCAAGTGTCTTTATCAAATCTCTTCAAAGTTTTCTAGAACAAAAAAAGTTAATTTGTCTTTTATATAACCGTCTAAGTTTTGCTTGTGCCTTATTGAAAGAAAAAGGTGAGAGTTACCTTCGTACTATTTTTAAAAAAAAAAAAATTAACTATAATTGACATTCATAGATTTTTATTTATTTATATCTAAAAACAGTTTAAAAGCTCCAACCCAAAAGTCACTTTTTTTAAAACTTTTCTCAAACAAGTAAGGTTACTTTCACAACTTTTTCTAATTCAAGATCAAAATTTTCCAAAAATATGTTTCCAACTAAAACTATAAAAAATGAAAAACAATTAAAAAAAAAATTTTATTTAACACCTGATCATGATCTTTCAAGATCAGTTGGTGAAACTAAATCACCTATATTTTATTAGCTTTTGTTGGGTGAACCAACCAATCTATCTTCTCTTCCCTTTGAAGGGAAGGGAAAAAAAAAAAAGAAAAAATTTTAAATTTGTGACATCAACACTTAAATCACTGGTAGGGTCAGATCAACTAATTGTACCATTATCATTATCGTCGTTTTGACTTCACGCATGAGATCAAGCCCAGAGTTTAGGTCAGGTCCAATTGCACAATCTGGTCCAGACCCAACCAGAACCCAATTGTGGCTCGAGTCTGGTTGGTTGGTGGATTCTCCCATCTCAATCATAAATAGACTCATCAATGCTAGGGTTGCAAGGGGACTGAGGGAGAGAGCGAGATCCGACCGTTGATTTAAGAATTTTTGAAAAAACTGACGGTCGTGATTGAAAATTGCAGGTGTCGGGAATAGGCTGGCCACTGCAGGTATAGCGTGTTTGGGGTTGATTATGAGGGACACGGGAGGTCCATGGGAGCTCGGTGTTACATCAAGAAGTTTGACAACATCGTCACTGATTGCCACCGCTTCTTCGAATCTATCGCTGGTAATTTACTTTTTTTTTTTTTAATGTGTAATAATCTCTACTATTATAACGTGAGAGTTTTACTTATATAGCAAATGCTATGCTGCATGAAGCAAACAAATCAATTTAGAAAACAATAAATATTGAATGGTCGAAGATTTGGGCAATCGTTTTTTTGCTACAAATGGCCGCGCTATAAATATTGTGTTTCTATTCTAACAAACAAACAACTGAACAAAAATACTGAAAGAGTCAGTGTCATGAGGCCAACCCAACCCTCACATTGATAGATTGCGAAAGGCCAAGCATCATGCTTGGTTCCAATATGACCTAGTGAGCTCAAACTCCAATTTAGCATTAATCTTGTGCACCAAACTAAGGAAAATTATGATATCATGCTTCATGACCAACACCACTTCTTGGTACACTAATTTCATAGGCTAGGTTTGTATCTCCAAAGTAAACAAATGCTGAAATTTTTTTTTTCCGCTCTAAAAAAGAAAAAACTTAATATTAGTCTATATGTCACTAAGTATATTTTAAACCTGTGACCTCTCTCGTTACAGAGAGTTAACTCAAATATTTCTCTGTACTTTTTTAGGTAACTAAATAATTTATCTTCAGTTGAGTTTTTTTTTTAAATGTATAAAAACATTACTTTATTTTCTTATTTATTTATGATTTATATATATATAAATGTGACAGATGTAGAAGAGTACAGGGACAAGAGCAGATTCCTTTATGGTGAATCAATGGGAGGAGCAGTTGCTCTTCTTCTCCACAGAAAGGACCCCACCTTCTATGATGGTGCAGTCCTTGTTGCCCCAATGTGCAAGGTACATTTTTTTACATTAATTTTGATTAACCAAACCAAAAAAAAAAAAAGAGGAGTTTATCAAATAATTAGCCTGATAATCTCATATTTTTAAACTCCATTCTCATATCATCAACGAAATCAGATATCAGAGAAGGTGAAGCCACACCCAGTGGTGGTCAACCTACTCACACGTGTGGAGGAGATCATACCCAAATGGAAGATTGTTCCCACAAAAGATGTAATTGACTCGGCCTTCAAAGACCCCATCAAACGAGAAGAGGTAATTAATTAATTAATTAATTAATACTTAATCATAGGTCAAGTAGTTAAACTTACCCTAACTAATTTTTAAGACTTAGTCTCTA
Source organism: Agave tequilana (assembly GCA_038442645.1). Taxonomy (NCBI): domain Eukaryota; kingdom Viridiplantae; phylum Streptophyta; class Magnoliopsida; order Asparagales; family Asparagaceae; genus Agave; species Agave tequilana. The sequence goes on along the minus strand of JAVJIF010017783.1, from coordinate 60,017 downwards.
GTTATTTTTGAAGCAAAAAATTAAAAAAATTTCTGATGTCAATTTTAGATTCGAAGCAACAAGTTTATATATCAAGACAAGCCCAGGCTCAAGACCGCGCTTGAGCTACTACGGACTAGCATGGATCTCGAAGATGGACTGGCTCGTGTGGGTACTGCTGATGAGTTTGTGAGCTAACAATGTATATCGAGCAAACTTAATAAATTATTTCTTTTTCTTTGACAGGTGAAGATTCCGTTCTTCGTGCTGCACGGCGAAGCAGACACCGTGACTGACCCAGAGGTCAGCCGGGCGCTCTATGAGCGCGCCGGGAGCTCTGACAAGAAGATGAAGCTGTACCCGGGAATGTGGCACGGGCTGACGTCGGGCGAGCCCGACGACAACGTGGAGGCCGTGTTCGCCGACATTGTGTCGTGGCTAGACGACCGGGCACGGGACCGGGCGTGGCGCGTGAGTGTTAAAGAGGCGAGCTTGCTCGGCGACGGGATCACCGAGACACCGGTGGTGGATGACCGGAGGGGGCGGCGGCCGAGGCGGCCGGGGAGGTTCCATCTGTGTGGGTGGAAGGGGAGGATGCACCACCACCACTCCTCAATGTGAGCCACAGGCAATCATCATGTTGTTGTTGTTGTTGGTTGTCCAACTCTTATTACCTACATATCGTCAGTGTTTGTTGAATCTGGCAGTGACTTGTCAATTAAAGTTTGCGACAGGTGAGAATGGGACCATATAGAAATTAATGAGAAGTAAATGTGTTTTATAGCTCTTGATTTCTCTCTCCTCCACCTGCTGCCCTACTGGAATTAGATGCTCTACTGCTCTGTCTCTGCACTTGTTCGCACATTGATATCAAAACCCTAGCTTGAAGTTTCCTCATCAAGGAAGCCTCAAATGCAGTGTATGTACTTTGAATTGGATAGCTAGAACCAAGGTTTGAAATATCACGTGATATGATACCAGTATGTATGACTAATACTGATACTAACATTACAAATACGGCTCAAATGATACAAATAATATTTTTGATATTGCCGATTCTGATACCAAAACTCGAAGGCCGAGATTTCAAACATTTGTTAAGAGAACCAAAACATCATGTCCCCATCGAGGGAGCATGGAAAGCCTGGAAGTAGGCTTTATGGGCTTTGTGGACACCTGAATGAGCCCAAGAACTAGATGTACTGGGCCAGCCGCTGGATTGACCTCTAGGCCTTGTTATTTATTTGTTTGTTTTTCTTCGAATAAACTGAGGGGGGTTTATGCAATTAAATCATTTAAAAAATAAATAGACGCTGATGTGAGTAGTAGAAAAATATCTGCAATGTTCGAAATAATATGAATGTGTCAAAACTATTCGATGCATATATTTCTTGTATATAACAATATTATTCCAAAATCGAGCTTGGGCTTGAAAAGGTGGCGGCCTGCTAGGCCTGATAAAACAAGATAGGCCCTTTGTGGAGTAAGCAGGCCCCCACGGCGGTGTCCGAACACGGCTCGTGATGGGCCAGATGGGCTGGGCCTGATAGGTATCATTCTACTGGAAACAGTGCGCACAGTGTTCGCAGTCTTTTCTTTTTTGTTAAGATTTAAGAAATTCTTAAAGCCCAAATCCAACAATCATGTCCTTTATTTTCTTTTCTTTAGGTGAAGTCTATTGATTTCTTTATTTTAGCAACATATTATTTTATTTTTCAAACTTCTTCAGGTAACTAACACTTTTCTTTTAGAGTCCCCGCATGTGATCATCCGGCTAGAACTTGGGTTGCTAGAGTTCTGATTGCCCATGGGTTGCTAGAGTTCTGCTTGCCCACAGATCGGCGGTTCAAACTTTGTCTGCAGATATATTTAGATATATTTAATTCCGACCATAATGGCCATTAGTAAGGCCCCGGTTGTGATCGCCACTTGAATCAATCCCTCTCAGTGTGCAGCAGTGATTTTCTAGGGAAAAAAAAAAGAAAAAGAAAACTAAAGATAACAAAAAAAGCCAGACAAAAGACCACACTTTCTTGTAGCTCCCATAAGGCAAAATAAAAATCAGTCAATTTTTATAAAACTAGGATCATATTTCAACATCCCATAAGTCCAGCCTTCATTGATACAGGCACATTTAACGCCATTCTTTTCCTAAAAATCTTCAACATATCCACATGCAACACTAAATTCCATGATAGTATGATACTATTTGCACACAACATGAATCTAATCATAAACAAGCAATAAATGGAGGCTTGGAAGAGATATTTTGGCATTAATGTTGCAAATAATAGCAATAACGAATATGCCAACTGTATCAGTATCTTGCTCATAAGCAGAACCAAAAATAAAATATATCACCAAAAAATTAACAAAAATAATCAAAAGAAACATAGCTAAATAAAGAACCATAGCTGCCACTTCCACCATGCAACCTGCACCCAAGCCTTGTATTGACAAAGAAGAGCTGAAACATGAAGGAAAAAATGAATTGCAACATCCTTCGCTCTTTCTCTCTGTTTCATGGATCCATCTTCTTCGCTGCCGGCCTGTTGATCAATCTCTAACAGCGTGATCCTCTCTTACGCCGAGGTGGCCGTGTCCGTGGACGAGCGGTCGCCAAAGATGCGCTTGCGGAAGTCAGAGACCATGAGGGGCAGCCCCTCGCGAAGGGGGACCTTGGGCTCCCACCCCAGGAGCTCCTTGGCCCTCGTGATGTCGGGCTTCCTCTTGTGAGGATCGTCTTCGGTGTTCTGCCTGAACTCGATGCGAGCATTGGGGTCAATCGTGTCCTGCACCACTTTGGCGAGCTCCAGCATTGTGAACTCGCCTGGGTTGCCAAGGTTGAATGGCCCTATGTGCTCTCCTTCCATTAACCGCATTAGACCTTCCACCTGCAACAATGGGACCGTTTAGTTAGGTGTGAAAGCGAGAAAGTGAGGAAGTAATAATAGTTTCCTTTGAAATTTGAGAATTAGTTAGTGAGTTTTCTGGTGTTTGGATGTTGTTGAGAAGTGTGATTTGAAAAATGTTTTTGCCTTTTCCGATGTTTGAATGGTAACGTGAAAATGAAACTGGAAAAGTTAACCACTAAATTGACAGCAAAATAAAAATTAATTAAGAAAAAAAAAAAATTAGATTGTAATTAGAATGCGAGTAAGATTTACATGACCACAAAATTAACTGTTTTGAGTTACAACTTATTACAAATGAGATTTATATGACCACAAACTTAATTGTAACATCCTGAATGTAAGAAAGTAATTGTATAAAAGAGAGAAGAAAAAAAAAAAAAATTTCTCATTTTCTTTTTCTGCTGTTTGGTTAGATAGGAAAATGAGTAATTATATTTTCCCCATTTTCTTACTTCCGCCCGCCTCCTGCAACCAAACACGCCCGCAACCAAACACGCCCAACATCGAAGTTTTATGATTTGCCTTCCCTTTTATTGTTATCTATGACCTAAAAGAAAAGACTGAGAAAATAAAGACGTACCAAATCCGATACGTATTGGAAACTCCGAGTTTGCTTTCCATCGCCGTAGACTGTCAATGGCTCCTTCCTCAGTGCCTGAAATACATCAGTATCTACATTTCAGTTCACATATCAAAAGGGAAATATGAGCATAGCTGGCCAATATATGTGCTCTGCTACTTGGAATTGTCAACTTCATACAAAACATTTGTCCTCAAACTGCTTCTGAATTGTCCTCAAGGATCAATCAATTCATCAGTTCCATTCAAATTTTTGCGAAAGAGATCATTTATGACTGTTTGTACACATAATATTATGTGACTCATTGTATGCTGCAATACCTTGGCACATTTAATAATTTATCTCCCCAGTGAAATGTACTCCCAAATCTACTAACAAAATCAAATGGAACTGATAAATTGATTGTGCAAATACTGAACTACTACTTAACTTTTATCCGAGAATTAAGTAAAATTACAAAAATATGACTAACGAAATCATTTACACAAGATGGATACTTGAAAATTTAATAAAACAGGAGATTTGCTGGGGAAAAAAAATTTATTTCTGCAATTTGCATCAACAAACATCACATTTGCAGCCTGCATTGTTCGGAATTTTGGATCCATGCCATTTGTCCGCAAATTAAGAGAAGTTGATAAATGTCATTTGGATACAAAATTTAGTCAAGACTAACATTTAATTAATTTATTTTACTTAAAGTGAATTGTGCCACGTGTCAGAGAGAAGAGGGGGAGACAGACCTGGGCAACAAAGTTGCTGACGACTCGGCCATCGTCGATGCACATGCGCGGCCCATAGGTGTTGAAGATCCGAGCAATCCTCACCTAACAAATCAAATTAAATAAATTCCACCAATTATTATATTTTGTGAAAAAAAATGCAAATAAAAATTTGGAAAAAAAAAATCACCTCAACTTGGGCCCCACGATGGTAGTCCATGGTCAAAGTCTCAGCAGTCCGCTTCCCCTCATCGTAGCAGCTTCTAACACCTGGCGGGCCCCACCAATAAAAAAAAAACGAGTTACTTACGTGTCAGATGCCCCGAAGAAATCATTTAAGGAGATGTTTGTTTTTCCATGTAAAATGGCTGAAAAGCCCATTTGTGAGATTTTTCTCTCCACTTTCAAAAAAAATTAAAAAACCATGAAAATAACGTGAGACTCATTCTCACTGAAACCTCACCATTTCTTTTCCTTTAGTTTTCAGCACAAGAGGCTTGAAATTGAAATATGTTGAAAAATCTGACCCTTGATGAGTCCCGTGCTCAGTTTTATTTATTAAAAAAAAAAAATGAGCGGAAAGACAACCGTACAGTTTTTCTTTTCTCCTTTTCAAAGGATCAAACCCGCCCACGTTTGTGGGGGTCAGACCCCGGGGACAGCAGACGGGGCGGTGAAGTTTAGGCGGAGGAGCGGTGAGCTTACCGATGGGGTTGACGTTGCCCCAGTAGGTCTCGACCTGGGGGTGCTGCAGGGGTCACCGTAAACCTCGCTGGTGCTGGTGAGCAGAAACCGGGCGCCAACTCGCTTGGCGAGACCCAGCATGTTGAGGGTCCCAACTACGTTGGTCTTGTGCGGGCCCCCACAAACAAAAATTGAGAATTAAGGAAAAACTAAAAATGGAAAATTATTCTCGTACCAATATTTGTTCTAAGCCAGTGAGTTTATTAATGGAAACCGTTTTGTATCTCAGATATATGTAAACCGCGAGCTTCTTCAGGAAAAAACAAAAAGAATTTGGATAAAAAAGCCGAGATGAATCCTATAAAATACATAAAAGGAAAATTTTAATATGGAAAAGAAATTAAAGCCCTTTAATGCAACAGACAACTCATATCTTTGTCTTAAAAATAATGCAAAAAAATAATACACTATATATTCAAGGGGAAAAAACCAGTTTTTGACAGAAAAAATTAGAAGTTTCAGCCACATTTGTATGAAAAAAACTAGTAATCATAAAAATAAAAAAACAAAACAAAAAACACCAAAAACGAATATGCAAACGAGAGTTAAATTTCTCTCATAATCTTGTCTTTATTACTCCCAGAGAGAAACAAATTTTATAGTTAGAATCTAATAAATACCCAAAATTAACCAAATAGTAGCACAGGAAAAAACAATCTGTCAGTACAAAAAAAACATCTTAGCAATACAGAGATAATCATAAATACTAAAAGAAAAAAGAAAAAAACTAATCTAAAAACAATAGTTATTTTACTCAAATCAAAATAGTCATTAAAATCAGAGTGAAAAGGATATGATGGTCTTGACTGGATTGAACTTGTAGTGGACGGGCGAGGCCGGGCAGGCGAGATGGTAGATCTGATCCACCTCCAGCAGCAAGGGCTCGACGACATCGTGCTGATGAGCTCGAAATTAGGGTTCCCGAAGTGGTGCATCACGTTCTCCTTCCTCCCCGTGAAGAAGTTGTCGACGACGATCACGCTGTCCCCTCGCGCCATCAGCCGATCCACCAGGTGGGAACCCACGAACCCCGCGCCGCCGGTCACCACCACCCTCAGCCCCTTCCGCTTCAGCCCGAGGGGCACCCTGCCCGCCACGTGGCGGACCTGGGGGATCGTGGCGGGGCCCACGATGAGGGATCTGGCGACGAGGTGACTCCCAGCAGCGGCGGCGGCGGAGGTGGCGTGGGAGGGGGATAAGGCGAAGAGGAGGGAGGCGAGGGCCATGCCGACGAGGACGAAGAGGAGACGCTGCTCGCGGAGGAGGTAGGCGTAGGCGGAGGGGAGGGACCACCGCTTCGCCGTCGGCGGCGACAGCTTCGGGGAGTAGGATCCGTCGGATTGGCTTTGAGAGTCGTGCCCCCCGCGGAAGGTGAGGTCGGAGGAGCCCATTTTTCTTTTTTTGTAAATTGGGGAGTTGTTGAGGGTTTTCGTGTGCAAAAAAAAAGAAATTAAAGAAGAAAGTGATGAAAGCGTGGGAGTTGGGTGTTTGCAGTGTGAGGAGCTATATAAGTAGGAGGAGCGAGGAGTTAGCACGTTGCGCCGCTGGTGTCTGGTGCCGGTTAAACTGGGGAACGCTCTGCCACGTGTTTAGGTCTGAGTCGTCAGAGGGAAACGGATATTGCCCCCCGGGTTCAGTTTCATGTGTGTGAGCCACACACACATAGGGTCAATCACGCATTGACACGTTTATTAATTCTCTTATAATATGTTGTGTGTGTGGGCCTCACGCACATATTACAAGAGATTATAAGAGTTCCAATCTATGTGTCAAAGCGTAATTGACCCTCTTATTGTATATGTGTGTTTACGAACCGAATCCCCCAAACCCCCCACACACACAATTGATAAATGCCCCATAGATTAAAGCACTCCTATAATTTGGTAAAACCATCTTAATTTTTTTAAAATATTCAAAATTCTTTTTTCTCTTTATCCTTTCTTCTTCTCCTCCGACGACAAATCACGCTCATCCCCACCGACGAACTCCCTCTCCCTTCAACCCCATCCTCCATCCCCTCCAGCGAACTCCCCCTCTCCCCCCAACCCCTCCCTTCTTCCTCCCCCCCGCCCCCTCCCCCGCCCCCTCCCCGTAGGGGGAGAGGAGCACCATGGAGGCCGTAGGGGAGGGGGTTGCCGGAGGGGGAGGGGGAGGGGGGAGGAGCGGCCAGGATCGCTGGAGACGTGGGGGAGGGGGAGGGGGTCAGGCAGAGGGAGCGCCCGGGGAGGAGGGTCGGGCAAAGGGAGGAGGAAGGGGGACGCCAGGGAGGCCGTGGGGGAAGGGGAGGAGGGGCGGGGTCGCCGGAGGGGGAGAGGGAGGAGGGGCCGGGGTCACTGGAGAGGCAGGGGAGGGGGAGAAGGGTCGGGCAGGAGGAGCGCCGGGAGGAGGGGGAGGAGGGGAAGGGGGGGGCGCCAGGGAGGCGGAAGGGGAGCCGGGTCGCTGGAGAATGAAGAGGGGGGAAATGGAGAAAAGGGGAATGAAGAAGAAGAAATGAGCATTTTGAGTTTTTCATCAAGGATGAAATGGTTAAAAAAAATAATGAAACACTTTTGAATATTTTTAGGAGTCTTTCTCATTTTTGAGGTGGCAATATCCGTTCCAGTCGGAAGGTTGGGACTTGGGGGTACACCCAAGTGTGTCAAAATGACAGAAACACCCATCGGAATTTTGGTTTAATTTTTGTATTTAACCTTTTTGCCCGAAAATTGGTATTTAAATAATTTCTGTTACTTTTTGAATGATTTAATTTTTTTTTTCCTCTTTTTTTGAAATAGTGATTCAAAAGATTCAGACTTTGTTGGAGCTTGAATGTTAAAATTTCAATGTGTATGATCGTTGAGACTTCAAACAACAGAGAAAACTATTTTGAGGATATCTTTTTTCTAATTTAATAAATAGTGGAGCATCATCTTGTCATTCCTGTTCGCCATTGTGCACCAGCAACAGTAACAGGAATCTAGTTGCGAACAGCACGATCATGAGTTTTTGTTAGTAAAGTCAGAGCGCCATTGAAATATGAAAAAAAAAAAAACTCAAATTTAAAGGTAAGCCAAAGTCTTGGTTAAAAATAAAAAGTTAAGAAATTAAAATGAATTTCGAAATATAACTGAAATCAAAATTTTCTCCTCGAATCCTGCCGAAACTGTTGGTTTGGATTCTGAAATTCCGGTTGAAAGTGGGCAGAGGAAAAGACTCGGAAGAGAGCTACGGCTGCTAGTATCAAATTCCACACCCATTTTTCACGCTCACAGAGTGGACGGTCCCAAATTAACTAAAAACTATTGATTAAATTAGTCATCACAAAACGTTTTTCTTAATGTAGAATATTTTATGTAATTAGTGCAAAAATTTCAAATATTAAGTGATAGTTTAGACATTAGAGCTTTATATTAGACCAAGAGATTTTACGCGATGAGATCGGCTGTGGATAGGGAGGTCAAATGGGCCAAGGCCCGGATGTGGGCACGGCGGGTCAGGGCCAAGGCCGAGTTAAGCCCGCCTCGTCTCGCCCTGGGTCTCATTTGGTAACTCAGGTCAGGCCAGTGATGCGGTCGGGTGGGCCGATGCCAGACACGACGGGCCGATCCGAATAATTAAAAAATAATAAAAAATCTAAAAAAACTTAAAAATCTAAAAACCAAAAAAAAATCCATAGCATCTCGAATACTCTTTGAGCCGTTAGAGGGGCAAGCTAGCCTGTGCCCCAACGACCATTTGAGCGTTGGGAAGGCAACATGACCTGGCCAGTGTGGGTCGTGCCAAAACCTGTGCCCGGGCCTAGGCACGGCCCGCTCGACGGCTCGAGCTGTGAGCCGCAATACTCAAACCCGGGTCCGACCTATAGAGAGCTGGATCAGGGCTGAGTCTAGCTCGAGTACCACCCGAGTCGGGCTGAGCTCGTGCCAATGTTAGCCGTGTCCGTGTGGATTGCCGGGCCAGCCCGGCCCAGCCAGTTGACATCCCTGGCGGAGAGTGTTTGAGTCGTGCGGGAAGGTGGGGGAACGCGTAGGCGAGGGCCATGGACGGCCGAGATTGAGTGATGTTGCTTAATAATTCTATTTTTAAAATGATATTCTTTTTGCATTTTATTAATTAGTTACTTAATTAACTTTTAGTGTAAACCTCTAGTAATTGGTTGTAGACCGGGTCTGGTTTGAATGTGAGAGGCTTGGGAGTTGCCATGTCAAGTCAGGCAACTACAATCGGGTCTCCAAATTAAATAATTTTTCTAGTAGCAAAAAGGTTTCAGAACTAACAAAAATTAATTATAAGAATTGCTACACTTCATTTAATTTCAATAAGGATTCTGGTCTTGGTTTTATTCTACCTCAAGAAATCAATTATTTTCGTACATATTAAAGCTGAACAGGCAAGGAAGTGACGGAGAGATGCATTAATTTAACAATGAATAAAAATATACGTCAATTGTTAAATTATTGCATCTCCCCGTCACTTTCCTTGCTTGTTCAATTAGCAATAAAAATATAAGTCAATTAGCCAAAAAAAAAAAAAAAGAATAAAAAAATATAAGTCACTCTAAAAATGGAGAAAAGAAAACAAAAAAAAAAGTAGGAAAACAGGAAAAAAAAAAAAAAAAAAAAACAAACAAACAAACAAACAAAACTAAGTATGTTGACTTTTAGTATTGAACATGTAATCTCTTTCGACACAAGCAACGTTAAAATTGACACAAATTAGTGTTTTTTTCAGTGATTTTTAGTATTATTATTGTCGTTTAATCCTAAAATCAATTACAACATAGAATCACATATCATATAGGACCCAGTGCATCATTTGGGACTCCTCAACCTTTTGAATCAGATTTGGGTCCCAGAGTAGGCTTAGTGGACTCATTTTGTTTTAATAAAAACATTAAATTGGCAAGATTTAACAACAACAAACAGATACCAGCTGTTTGGCTGGTTGTTGAGAAGAGTGTCCCATAAGCATGTCCTAATGAAATCTAGTTCGCTCCCTGCCTATGGGAACTGTGCCCAACACAACCTAAATGATTTATGGATAGTGGACAATTGTGCCCAAATTTTATTACCTAAAAGCTAGGCTTAATTAATTCAAAAAGAAAAAGAAAAAAACAGATATAGGGAATGAACCAACAATTATGGGGCCTTTCAAACAATAGTAAACTAAGGTTTACAACGATGGTAATATGATATCAGTGTAGACCACAGTAAACAATTTTGACTCTAAGCTCTGACACCAGAGTGCTTAATTAATCAATTAATTAGATTAACAAACTAGATTATTTTCAGAGCAGCTTCACTAATCCTCTATTAATTAATAATATAATGTTATACTCATGTTACATGGTTATCAGTCACTCACCGCCGATGTCAGATAAAATGAGAATGTCAAAACATTATAATAAACAGTTACAAATATGAGAATCACGAGTTCAAACCATATGCAATAAAAAAAAAGACTAAACTCTTTCTGCCAACCACAAACAAAGACCTAATTTTTGTTCTCTATGCATTAAGATTGAAACTCACTTGTCTAGAGTGCTGGTTGACAGCAAGATGAAAAGGAAGTTTGATCAGAAAATGATACTTTGATAATGTTTATAGTACCACCAACCCATTTAGGCTCACATTGTTCTCTAGCAAACAAGTCATTATCCCTAGAGCAGGGGCCACACAAAAGAATACCCTATTTTCAAGAGTGTAACTCAAGCCACAATGCCTTCTCTCTATTTGATTACTTGTGAACTTCTGAAAATGACTAGATTTGATGAGTAGAATAATCGAGGAAAGAAGTGGGTTGTTATGGTGTGATAATAACAGTGAAGAGGCAGAAAATTTGGAGTCTTTCCTCCTCACAAAAGAGATCTGATGGAGACATCCCGGATTCTATTCACTTGGCATAAAAAAGAATCCTTTCTGATTAGTTACAATGTTCTTCCAATGTGTTTTCCTCCTCTAGTGGAAATTTCTCTCAGCAGTAATGTTTTTCAAAAATCTTACACGCAATCAAACATAAGAATTAGATACATTTAAATTTATAGCAAATTCTCTCTTTCTTTTCCCAACATATAATACCCTCTCAAATTATAATAGTAGAGCTCTGATGGGTCCCCTAATACTCCATGGGTAAAACTTGAATACTCAATAATGTATTTATTATATGTAATCAGATAATCTAACTCTGCAATCCAGAAAGGAAAACTCACAAGGATTATGTATCAGAGAACACAAGTCAATGAAAAGACTAGGGACCTTCAATGGTGCTACCTTCTGTATCTCATTGGATTACGTTACACTCAAGCACAGATAAGGCCTCTGACATCAATATGGAAGCACAGTAATTTCAAAAACCCTAATCATGAACTACAACAGTATCACACCTTAAACACATTGTAAGGGAACATCTAATCAATTTCCCCATGCATTTATTAAGAGCAACTTCTGATTAAAAATAGAAATGCATAATGAAGTGTCAATCATAGAATGCGTGCTTGATTGAAATTTGAGAATGAGCATATGAAAGAAGTTTGTTAGTTGAAATGGTCACTAAGCATGAAGTTGATTATGTCTAAGAATAGGCCGAGAGGGCCCCAGCACCAAACCCTAATTCAGAATATGCAAAGACCTAAAAGAGGTGTCTTAAGCCTCACACAAACAGTACGGAGAGAAGAAGCATAACAACTGTGATGGGTGTCTCTGAGCTGGGGTTTATTAGCCATGTGAGTTTGGTGAGGTGGGGAAAGAGAGTGCCTTGAAATCTCATAGCATAAGGTCTTTCACCAAACAGGCCATATGAGGTTTGGTGAAGTAAAGATTACTTGACAGAACAAATAGCAAATAATCCATAAAGACTGCTTGCTTGGTTCATGTTCTTCATAAGAATTAAATGATTATGTTCTCACTAGTTTTGACTATTTTAGAAACCTTTACTTTTCTATTCCATTGGTTTGTTATTACTCAAGTATTTGTATTGACAACAAACATATAATGTATGATATTACAATTTATATTTCCATGTTCCATGCATGTGTCCATTTGACTAGAATGCGTAGACTATACTAATATAATTATAGACAAATAAGACTAGCATCTCCAGTTGTCTAGTTGACACTGGAATAAGATTCAACACATAAATAAATGGAACTCGTAAAAGTTAGTATGGAAATAAGTAATATCACTGTCAACAAAATTTTCATCCCAATAAACTTTTCGCATTTGTATCGTGCAGAACTCATGTGGGTCAACCAAACTTTCTCCTAAGATGTAAACAAGTACAGTTATTGCCAATCTAAGGCATGTCTGGAACGCTAATAAGTTTCTTTATATATTAGTGCCAACTTAGGGCCTGTTTGTTTCGTTGCAAAACGTCGCAAGTCGTAAGTCGTAAAATGAGAATGAAAAAAGTGAACTGTAGCAGAGAAAATATATTGTGTTTTACGGTGTTTGGTTGATAAAGTGAAGTGTAAATGGAAAAGTATATTGTGTTTTACGGTGTTTGGTTAATAAAGTGAAAGTGTAAATGGTAAAGTATATTGTGTTTTACGCTGTTTTGTTGGTAATGTAAAAGTGTAGTAGAAAAGTTGACCACAAAATTAATTGTAGCAGTGATTTAAATATTATAAATACTATTAAATTAAATCTACTATTACAAATTAAATTGTATTAATAAATTTGAGATAAAAAATTAATAATCTTAATATTTTATTTATAACAATTATATTAATAAAATATTAGTATAAATAGTAAAATATTACTAAAATATAACTAAATAAATAATATAATATTTTAAGATAATCTAAAGAACATTAATAAAATTTTAAGAATATACTAATAAAATATAAATATTAAAAAATCTTACAAAATAATAAAATATAGTTAAATATTATAATATTAAAAATACTTGAAAATTATTATAATATAAATTTTATTATAATATTATTGTAATATTATAGAAATATAAAATTAACAAAGTAAAATATAATTATAATTAATAATAAATATCATTATAGTATTATTATTATACTGAATTATTATTACAATATTAACATAATAAAATATTAATATAATAATAAAATATATTATGATATTAATAAAGTAATTTTTTATATTAAAAAAATAAATAATTAAATATATAGTAAAGTATAATATTATTATATTAATAAAATATTAACTCTAAATAAAATAATAAAAAAATGGAGTAAGTATTAATAAAATAATAAAGTAAAAAATATTAAAATATTAAATTAAAATAGTAAATATTAAATGTTAAAACAATATTAAAAACAATAAAATAATTAAAGATTAAAATATAAAATAATTAAATAATTAAATAAGAAATTGAACACTATTTAAAATATTAAATATTTAATAATATTAAATTATATATTGATTATCAAGTAACTGTTTTGAACTGTAAGGGTACTACAAGTGAGAGTTACATGACCACAAAATTAACTGTAGCAACTGCAAGTGAGAAAATATGATTGTAAAAGTGAGATTTACCTGACCACAAATTTAACTGTAGCAACTGCAAGTGGAAAAGAAGAGTTGCATTTTGCAACTTGTTTTTCAGCGAAACAAACAACGGAAAATGGAAAAGAAGTTTTACGACTTGCGTTTTGCGGCGTTTTGCAGCGAAACAAACACGCCCTTAGTATAAGAATGCCCAAAAAATGAGTGATGAGCAAATATAAAGTGAATTTTTCAACACCAAAAGGCAAAAGAATGAAGACCTTACTCGACATCAACTTAGGCATAAAGAGGTCTTTTGTGGTTTTTTTTTCTTCTAATCTTTATGCCATGCCCCATAAAAAAAAAAGACTCTACCTAAACTTCCTGCACTTTTTAATTGTGTAGTAAGTATTTAATTAGTGTAGATGTGGCTGATTTGAGAGAGAAGAGGATTTGTCAACTCTTCCCTCAAAACAGTAGACTTTATGAAAATGATTTCTCCAATGTTCTTCATTTGCTTGTATTGTGGCCCAGATACACCTTTAAGTTTGTTTGAAGTTAGTAATTCAAAGTACTAAGTTCAATGTACTAATCTTAGAACCAGAGGCGGAACCAGGAATAAATTTTAGGATGGGCTGCAATCTTTTATAACATATACTTATGAATTATAGGAATTTATCAAAAGAATAAAATAGTATTATCTACTAAATTAGGAGTAGAACTAGGAATAAATTTGCTAAAAGAAAACTAAAATAGAATGGGGTCTAACACAATATATGAAAAAGAACAAAAATAAAAATGAGTTTAAGCCAATATATAAAAAATGGGCGGACTGTAGCCCGGTCCAGCCCACCACTGGGTCCGCCCATGCTTAGAACGTTGAATCCTTGTGTATTTGTGTCTGCCCTAGAGGTTCCATGATGTCCTTTTGCCCTAAACTGGGTATCAAGAACCCACTGTGCAAAGTTTCAAGGTGGGAGGGGAGATGTGCAATTCACCAATTTGAACTCAAGAACAATAATTATGTTCAAATATGTCCTTGTTTCAAGCCTTCAAGGTTTCAAAGATCAAATATGACCTAGAAACCACAGTTTATTCCAGAAAAATGAATTATTGCTTCAGGACAACATATATACTTGTCACTTGCAAGCCTCCAGTCTTCTATTTTGTCATGGCATAGGAAAATTCCAAGTTCTTTACATCACTTCTTCCTATTCGTTTATAATATGGTCCTCTTCTTTTTAACTATACATATGTGCCCTGCGTGATTAAAGTGAAGACGGGTCATAGTTTTCTCTTCCAAATGTTTTTGGCGTTTCCTCAAATTTCTGATGGCAAAAGTGAAGGTGTCAACCTTTTTACACTAACATCTTGTTCTTCTTTCATAATCTTCCTCTTCACTATCCTTTCCCTTGGTCACTCAACATATTACATGAACCTGGCAAAATAATTGATTTGATACAGATCCATCCTTAATTACTAGATGAGAAAATCACCAATCATTGAGCAGTATTAAAACTCACTTTCCGCCTAGGTATGTGATTCTAACAAATTTTTTAGTCTATCACAGCAAACTTAAAACAGTTTTGCTCTAAGCTTTTAATTGAAACCAATGTTTTCTAATCAGTTTGCAACGTAACCCCACCAATTCATGGTTATTAACTGGAAAGGATTCATACAAGCAAAATGAAGATATAAGAGAATTACTGTCTCTCAAACGACAAAGGCATATATGCTCTTGAGTAAATGAAAATCTGCAATAATTTGTGGATAATGGAGCATAATTCACTGGGAATACAATAAGCAAAAACACAAGAGGGAAATGGAAGGATAATAATATATAATGGATAGAAGAAGTAGAGAGATTAAGAAATTAGAAGACAAACTGAAATAAAAGAAAAAAAGAATAAATAGCAGCAAAAAGAAACCTGTCAGTGAATCCTACTAATCTGTTATTTTTTTCTCGACTGGGCTGCAAGATTAATTATCCCTCTTTTCTAAAGAATCTACAAAAAAATTGACAATTATATGTTATACATGTGAAGGAAAGAACTTGACATAGTTTTTCTTCTCTCATGGCAACATCTAATACAGCCCACTGGCTAATATAATGTAGGTTTTCAAACTAATCCGCAATATCACAAACTTAAGAGAGTATCAAAAGGAGGGATGAAAGGTTTCAACCTGCCAACCTGAACTGCTACTTTTGGGCACTTTCAGTATCTCCGAAATTCTCTAGGTGGCTTGAAGTTAATCGGGTGGGTTTCTGGTGTAGCATTCTCATCCTGTTTCCACATCTTTATAGTTTTGTCCGCTTCACAAGTAACAAGTCTTGAGCCACTTACATCATATGAAAGAGCATAGATACATGCTTCACTGTCCAGTGAACCTGCAATAGAAATTTAGGACATTAACATCTGTATTCTTGCAAATATGAAAGATGTATATGCATAAATTGATGCCACATACCAGGCTGGACAATAGTTTGCGACTGCTGGTAATTATGACCACTCTTCCAATCCCAAAACCAGAGGCTCCCATTGTCACCTACAGAAAATGTTGCAGAAGCGTTAATCCAGATTGTTGCAAGCTTCTAAAGTTCATGCTGACATATACACAATTTCAGAATCATTTGGTTGGCTCCCTTCAGTATTCCAACCATTTAAATTCCACCTGTGACATTAATGGTTAATTATTGTTTTGTCATCGCCAACTTAAAAACATCATACCTGCAGTTGCAAGTACACCATCTTCATTTACTGCCATTGAATTTATGATTGTCTTCTGCTGGGACCTGCACAGTAGAAGATCAGAATTAGAACCATAAGGATATCGCAAGCTGACAAACCTTTCTTCGTTGATATGATTTTGTTCTGCTACTAAATTATAAGAGCATAAAAACATAAAGAGTCTGAGATTGAATGATAAGGCCACTCAAGGTTGCAAAAATAGAGGCCTAAAGGCATAGAAAGGATTCAACTACTGAGTATAATCCCTTCGATGACCAAGAACTCTTAAAAGTATGTATATAGTATGTATTTACATTCAGCATTACTTAATATGGACAACAGGTAAAACTTTTTTCTATGCTGGTGCATGCTAAATAGTACTGGTATAGATAATAGGCAGTACTGCTGGGAAAAAAGTGAAACTATTCTTCTTATTTTAGCACACAGGTCTTCTACTGTGAAGAGATGTGCATAAAATAATCAAGCATGATTTTCGACCTCTTGACTCCACATACCTTCGAGTTCCTACTTACGCATATCTTGATTTGCTAATAAATGATTGGCAAACATGATAAACAATAACAAACCAATATGACTGAACATTATGTTTGACCAAACAAATTATGAAAGAAAAGAATTAAAATGAATTTGTGGTGTTTCAGAGGAGAAAAAGCAGCAGTTAAAATAATATATTATGCATATGATACCACAGTTGCATTGTTGATACTACACCCCTTGCATCGTGCCATCATGTACAATATGATCCAATGTCACTGCTTAAATTTTTACTATAAGCATAAGTTAAGATTAATAAAATATGTAGATACAAAAGATGCAGAACCATGCTAAATACTTGCACTATGTTTTCCAACAATATTTTTGTAAAGAGAGAGAAAGCTCAGTGGTACCAGGAAGGTGCAAGAGTATGAATATGGATTATGAAACCTTGGTGACTTGGTCTAGTTCTGTACCTTTCAATTGATTGCCTCAGCATCTAACAGAATATCATTTATAAAGTACCAATCCATTGATAAAAAAGGAAAGTTTAACATGCTTAGGAAATACTTACAGCATATTGTGCAAAAATTCGCCCCTGGGAAGGTTAAATTCTTTACATTGTCAGCTGAGGCTGATGCAAAAGTTTGCCTAAAATATTCACAGGGGAAAAGAATATGTCAAAACTCTTGTTAATATATTATCAAGGAATTAAAATAAGTTAACCTGGAGAGGAACATTAAGCTGACTGAAACGAGTTAATAGGACATACTCTGTAGGGTGCAGTGCCAAAGCACGAACGGACTTCTTATGATGTGTGAGAGTCGTCATTGTTTTTCCTGCAGAAAGGGGCATTTTGTCATCACTAACAGCTAAATCTGACATAAATAGTTAACAGGAACAGGAAACAGATAATCACCAGCAACAAGATCCCAGAACTTGATGGTCGTGTCATGAGAGCCAGTTACAACTTGTGGATCCTGAAAGGGAAATAATTTAATTAATATAATCATGAAAAGAATTTGCACTGGTACAACTCATATCACAAGATGAAGGCTCTTCAAACAACTTACACATGCATTTAATTTAATTACTTTTTGTTCACAGGCTAACTGTTTTTTTTTTTTTGGGGGGGGGGGGGGACTTCAACAAGATTCCCAAGGCAATAATAGGAAGGACAAACCTTTATTTTTCTGCAGAGATTTTCAAAACCTTCTAGTGTATTTAAAGTAATGATTCTTTTGCAGTTAGCTCAATGATGAAATAAAAATTACAAGAATTATGTGTGACTTTGAGGTCTGTGACATTGAGGTCAGAGGGAATGTCTTTTCTACTGTCTTGTTTAGATTATGTTATGCCTCAGCATGAGTACAATTCTCTGTAGCAAATTTAATCTTGACCTCTTTCCCAAGGTTTTCTTGTCTATGAGAAATTGCACAATAGTTCCTTGGATGCATGAGCATGATAAACTACATGACCAATAAAGGCGGTTTTCCTACCTGCTACGTAAGCTACAAGGTTTTGTAGCAAACCCCTCTCTCATTCAGGGATTCAGGAATTGGGAACCAATTTGGACAGTTGGATGTCTGGGGTCAACAAATGGTCATAAAATCTATCAATTTTCTCTGAAGCCTCTCAGCTTGGAATTGTGCTCCATAAGAAAAGGCTCAGATGATTATATGATTAGATGTGACTTCAAGGTCTCTTAATTTTCTTTCTTTGAATTTTTTTTTTCTCTTTAATCCTCCTCTAGAGTCACTTTCCCATTGTCTTTAATTGTGAAAATCCAAGCTTTCCTTGGTGTTTTGGGCCATTTCCAAGAACTCTAGCATTGTCTTCCTTAAGTGATGAGTATTTAAACATCTATAGTAGTATAATATCTAGGATCCTAGGACTGACACTTGTATTCAGTAACTGTATCCAGTACACGGGCAACTTTGTTATCTATCAAAGAAAACACAAAAAAGGATTGCACAATTTGTAGACTTCAGTCCAAGACCTACTAAATACTACATATCGCTAAATATGCATCTCTACAAGCAAGAAAATAAAAATTAAGAAGAATAAAACAGTTAAAATACAAATACTGAGAAGGAAGCTGTTCAGGTATGTGTATAATCTCACAAAGCCAAATACGCCCATATCAACATATCTATTGAGTATATAAAATGTCATATCAGTGTGTCATATCATTAAGAAGTTTGCATACCGTTGGTCGAGCAAAAACTGAACAGACAGTATTATCATGTCCAGATAAAGCAAAAACCATTGCCTTAGAACGAATATCCCAGACCTGACAAAAAATAGAAAAAAATAATAAATTTCAACTTCTATGCATGTCACGGTGCCATCACACTACATATTTCAACTACCATGAATATGCACAAATTGATTTGAAACCATCGTGCTTAGAAAAAGAAAATCCATACCCGGCATACAGAATCTCGACCTCCAGTTAATAAAATGTCAATTGTTGGATGCAGAGCTAAGCAATACACACCACTGAGATGTCCATGATAAGACCTGATAACCTAAAATTTTGAATTAAAAAAAAAAAAAGAAAAATCAACTGCAAGCTTCTGGCTCTTGACAAACTTCAAGCTAAGAACCAGCCAACAAGAACTCACCTTATTATATTCAAGGTCCCAGCATTTAACTTGTTTGTCATCACCCGCGGAAAACATATAAGTATGGCGTTGGCTCACAGCAAGACCTGGATACAATAACAGATCCACATTACTGTCTCCCTATATGCACCAAAATAATCCACAAGAGAAACTTCAACACGCAGTCATTTCAGTGTAAGAAGCTAACCTCTTATTTGTTCAATATGTCCGGTTAATGTAAGCTTTAATTTCCCAGATGCAACATCCCATATCTTTGACACAGAAAAACAAAAGCAAGAATGTTCAGCAACTGTTCTGAACAAAACAAAATGACAACAGAATTCTCATTTCAAGATACAAAAGAGAAGGAAGAGAAAGGGAGAGAGAATTAGATACATCAGATTTGCACCTATAAAGCATATAATAAATAGAGGTTGAAAATGGATATCCTATAAAAGGGATTGGTATTCATCAATACCAACAATTCCATATTTTTCAACAGATTATTTATAACATTTTGATAACGTGTTTTCCCTATTTATGTTGAATAACAGATGCTTGGCAAAGGATGAATGACAAAATATGACTGGTTTTGTCCAACATGCGGAAGAGAGTTCATGTTTCAAGGCTTTCAAACAATGGATACAGTGGGAGAAGGTATGTACCAAAGCAGTGCCTCAAAAACTAGAAAATCACAGAACATTTTGCATGGAGGATCATTTACGCAACTGTCTGCTCGCAAAAGAATTACTCATATTGTACATTATGCCTAGGTAGTATAGTCATAACAGTAAGAATACATCATGCTTCCAGAAGCTCTCTTAAGGTGACTGGTAACTAATTTTTTTTTTGTGGGAGACTGATAGCTAATTTTAGGATGCTACAAGCAATGTGAAGCAATGTGATTTGTTTTTTAAGATGTTTGCAGCAAATGGTTCAGTACTTTCAACCCATATGAGTAAAAAAGAGACAACAAACAACCAAATTTTCTGGAGCTATGTAATTTAACAACCAGCCTAAAAAAACAAAAGAAAAGAAAAGAAAAAAAGGAGAAGAAGAAAGAGTAAGATAACAACCCACTTCACCCATCACCTAAAATAGTTTTTCTTTTTCTTTTTTTCCTTTTCCTAAAGGGAGAGCGTTCAGAGACAAAAACAATCAAATAAAAATTGCCCTCCTTCATGCACAAATAATGGTTCCCGTTGCTAAATTAGTAGGAAAATCATAATTAATAAGCCTATGACAAAATAATTGCTGAAAGAATACTATAGTGGTCAAAATCTGACCACGTTCAAGACGGAGACACGTGTCCTTCACCTTCCAACTCTCCAAGGTACAACAGAGCCCTCTTCCGAAGTCCGTGATATTCCCGACCTCCTCAAGATCCTCCAGCTCCAAGTCTTCCTCTACTCTGAAGACTTCAGTTTCGAACCAAGTAGCTCCAGCAAGAGATCACCCCTAGTCCCCGCCGACAGTTACGCAGCCTTATTATCTTCCACGTTCATAACGTGTAACGCCACCCGGCGCAGGCACTTATGAACAGTGACGGATTTTCCTGCAAATAATCCCAACAAATCAGCACCAGTGATCGCGGTCATTACAACAAGTCCATTGTGCAAATCGTGTAATTACGAAGACCTCACTCATAACCGTCTTCCTCCATGCCTACAACCGAGTCAAGTATAAGTAGACCTCCTCCAATGAGAAGGAGAACTTCTGGACCTTTGAAATGACCTCTTGAGATTCTGATACTTTGACATTTTTAGACCTTTGACATCTCTTGGATTACTATAATCACTGTAACTTGAGAATTATAGTGAGGTTCCCCTCCCCGTGATTTTTCCCGATCAAGGGTTTTCACGTAAAATCCCGTGTGTTCTTCTTTTCTGTGTTGCGTTTTATTACGTGCACTATCCCACTTCATCTCTCGCTTGTGGTGAAGATCGATCGTCTAATCACTTGTGGTGGAAAATCGCCACCACAAACTGATACTTTTGTTGAGATCTGAGTCCCTACACTCAAGATCTCCCCCCCCCCCCAAAAATTACAGAAATTTTCTCAAAAAGCCTCTTCAAAAAGCCTCTTTCACAATGTCGATGGCCCCAAGAAAGCAAATTGTCACCCTCAATGGCTCCACGTCTAAAAACAAGGCCATCAACGCCATTGGGGACACGAACCCCCCCACTAGCTATCGATCAGCCGCATACTACGGAAGACACCGGTTTGTCCTCGCCTCAAAGGGCAGCCGCCAACATCCAAGCATCTTTGCCACAGAACAAAGACCAGCTCTTTCAGATGCTCGCCGACATGAAACAGCAGATGAAGGAACAAGCCAAGACAGATCATAATTGGAAGCAGGCGACTCTCGACCCGATAATACCATCCGTGAACAGGAGGCGTTAAAGCAGCTCAACAACTAACTCCAGGCCAAAATCACTGCCCTCCAGAACACCCCGATGCTAACGCAATCAGAAAGCGGGCCTGAAATTAGAGAATCTACCGACATCCAGACCCTCGACGAGTTGATCCAAGGCAAATCAAAAAGGCTAAGTTGCGGTTCAACAGACGATCAACACCTTCTGTCGTTGAAGTCTCCGACTCTCCCCTCTCTAAAGAGATCCTGGAGTGTGGGTTTTCAAAAAAATTCTCAACTCCAACCTTCAACACTACTACGGAGTGAGCGACCCGGTCCAACACATCAGGCATTTTCAGGACAAAACAATAGTCTACTCCCGCAGCGATCCACTCATGTGCCTCACCTTCCCTTCCAGTATGAAAGGTGTGGCCTCAGATTTGTTCCTCCACATTCTCTCCACAACTTCGAAAAGGTGTCTGAAGCGTTCCTTAGCCAGTACGCATCTCGCCGGGAGACTAAGAGAAATGATCACCATCTTCTCACTGTCAAGATGAGCAAAGCGATAGCCTCAAATCTTACATCAGATACTTCCAGAGTCAATTGGCCAAGGTCCCCAACTGCGGTGAGGACATCTCTGCACTCGCGTTCATCAGCAGGCTGTAAGTTTCTCACCCCTTGTACAAACATTTTTTGAAGCACAATGTCACTCGGATAAGTAAGGTTCTATCCCAAGCTCAAACCTACATCCAGTTGGAGGCAATGAAGACTTTCTCTAATCACTCCGCTGCGATCACGGAGGAAAGTCGAAGTCTTCGCATGAAGCCTCCACCCATGCCCAAGATTAGAACCGGAGCGACCTGCCTACAAGAGACAAGCGCTCCCGATCATCTCACCGAGTCTGCTCCGAGCCTACAAGCCGATAGAGCAATTCACTTTGCTTAGGCTCCCCATCAACAAAGTCATCAACACCATCAAGGATCAACCGTGGGTCAAGCGTCCAAGACCTATCCAGTATAATCCCTCACTTTCAGAGCAGAAGAGTACTGCTCCTACCACGACGGTAAGAGGTACAAGACCATCAATTGCCAGGGCCTCTGAAAATACCCGAAGTAATTCATCCGCCAGGACTTTCTCAAGGAATATGTCCTCACACCTGAAGCAGCCTCTGGACCTGGGCAGTCGAGCGCTTGCCTCCTATCTAACCACAGCATGCGATCACCCAATATAAGACAATCAAGTGATCCGATCAT
The DNA here is from genome assembly GCA_038442645.1 of Agave tequilana. Lineage (NCBI taxonomy): Eukaryota > Viridiplantae > Streptophyta > Magnoliopsida > Asparagales > Asparagaceae > Agave > Agave tequilana. Next base: position 37,209 of record JAVJIF010017783.1, on the reverse strand, counting down.
ACCTTCTCTAATAGGGCAATACCCCTTTCAGTGATCTCCCTTGAACTTTAATTCCATGTATTTTATTTTATTATCAAATAAAATTATATTTTGCTTCTAACTATTTCAGTCTACTCTGCTGCTGGGATTCCCCACACTCAAAGTCCTATCGAGGTTCGCCGCCCCGCTGATGGGTCTTAACCCCACTCGGAGTCTAATGCTTGCACGCTCCATTGTGGGTTTCAACCCCACTCGAGGACGTCAACGTAAGCAACCGCCGAGCCCCCCCCCCCCCCCCGCGGCTATCCTACAGGAGTCGAAACCTTCCGATATGGGTCTTATCCCCGCTCGGAGTCCCTACTCTGCTGCAGGGACTCCCCCCTCACAGCCCTGTTTGATGTTTTGATGTCGGGATTCCCCTATTCAAAACAAAAACACTAGTCTACGGGCTCCCCTATATGAACTTACGAGCGGATGAACCTCTGGTAGCTTTTCTCTGCCGGTCCATACCGGATTGTCACTTGTTATAGGTCCTACCCCTGCTCGAAATAGAAGCATCCAATCTGTCGAAAGATCGCACCCCAAATTCAAGTCCTTATCAGGTTCACAACTCCACTGATGGGGCAAACCCCCCACTCGGAAGCAACCGTGAACTCAACTTCGCTGCTGGGATTCCCTCCACTCGGACTCCCAACTCCACTACTAAGATTCCCCCCACTCGAAAGTCTGGATCATCACTCTGTTGTCGGCTTTACCCCCGAAGTAGACGCATCCAATCTGTCGCTGGGTCACACTCCATTTTAGAACCCTTTCCAAATTTGCAGGTAAATATTCTGGAGAGCCTATAATTACACGAAACATATGGTATATACATGAGAATTTTCTTGTTTGGATTATCCCTCAACGTAATAGTTTCGTGTGATTAGAGGCCAGATAAATTAAGCATTCTGGAAAGGTATGATCATCCAATTGTTATCCAAACACAACTTTTGAATATGCTTAAATGAATTGCTCATCCCGGGATAACACGGATTATGTATGTTTAGCGCATAACTGCACGGGACATATGATATATACATGAGGGTTTCCTTATTTAGATTATCCCCTCGGCGTACTAGTTTCGTGTCATTAGAAGCAGAGTATACATGATTTTGTTAGCCCAATTTGTTTAATGTTTAATTCGTATTAGCCTTCCATTACTTTTATTAAACCGCGTCTAACATTTAATATAGTATGTTCCATTGCATGCTTGTGTGCTCATCATCTATCCTCCCCCGAAAGTCTGCATCTCCCGTTGATGGGATTTCCCCACTCGGAGACGGCAATGCGGACTCAAGCCTACGAGCTCTCTCCGTTGTGGGTTCCACCCCCGCTCAGAATCCTTACTATGCAGCAGGGGTTTTCCCCTCTCAGAGTCTCAAGGTCACAGCTCCGCTAATAAGATTTTCTCATTCGAAAGCAACCGTGAATCGAACTTCGCTACTGGGATTTTCCCACTTGAAGGCCAAAAGTTTGCAGGTACCACTGATTGGAGCACCCCAATTGGAAATAACACCGCAGCTTACCAAATCACTCTCAAGACAGACTAACCATGCCGGTAATAAAGAACAACACTCCGAAGTGGTATGATCATTTCGATTCTAAAAAGCTAACGGTAAAGCAAGGTAAGATCCATAATTTTTTCCATTCCAAAGAAATATGTGTTTTATTCTGAAAAGTCCTTCCATTCTGAATACATTCCTTTAAATACATACTTGATTACATCTAACACGAGTAATACAGAGTTCAATTATACTCTTGTATTTACATTTTTTGAAAAGAAATACAGATGATCCTGATTTGATCCCTCCATCCAGTCGCTACATCCAACTACACCTCCAAACTCTGAAAATACGTCCTCTCACGAACATCCAACGAAAGGCATGACCTCATTGCTCACACCACTGTCCAAAGACCCTGGAAGAAGCAACGGGAGGTTCCTTCACAATAATAAAGGTTTCTCTAATGAAAAATCTTCTCCCCGCCTGGAACACGCCTCCAAAGAAGCCAGACCGGAACCGCCCTCCTCCGCTCATCTCAGTGAGAATGACAAGGATCCCCAAGAGCCCTCCAAAGCTATGGCAACGCAGCCCTCCAAAGCCATGGCAACGCCCCGGGCTCCAGATGTATTCCGGCAAGACACACGAGACAGCAGTGTCTGACCAGAATGGAATCTCCAAAACACACAAGACGATGATATCACACCACGTCCTATGCTCCGAAAAAGAGGTTTGGCTCTAGAAGAGAGAGTGATTCATCGGTGGGCCCCGACAAAAACACCCCATTATCTCTTCCTGTTGCTCACCACATAGAAGGAATCCCCAGTCACGAGGCATCGGCATCCAAACATACTAAAGTTTGTAAGACATGACTGGACGATTGTGGAATCACGCTAGCAACCCAGAGCTGCCCAAGACAAGTACCACTTCCGATCGGAGCTAGACTCCCACCTGCCACCCTTGACGGCTGCACCCTATCACGACACCTAATGTGTCGTAACAAGGTCATCACGATAACTAACGTGACGCACCAACCAGAATCTCGTATGGCGGAGCCCCACCACCATCTCCTCCACCTTCATCCTCTCCCTTTACTTCCTGCATCCGATGAAGAGGAAAAAAGAAGACATGACGTCCCAGCAAAGCCGAGAAGAGAAATTTTGAAGCAAGAATTTGTTTAGAATATAGAAGAAGTGATTTTCATTCAAGAGTTTTCACTCTATTTATACATGGAAGAGAAGTCGAATCGCCTCCAATTCAAATCTCAAGAGCCGATCCCCGTCCCAAGATTTTCGTTCAACCGAATCAGCAGAATATCAAGCGTTGCCGCCAAAATACGAAATCCTACCTCTCAATCATTATGACTCTTGGATTCGAAGAGACAGGATCTGACCCCAGATAGATCTAGTCGACCGATGCGCCAGCTGACAGCCAGTTGAATAACCTACAAGTAAATCCTGAAGATCCGCATTCATGATCCAGATCCTCGTTTGCCCATGAACACGAAGACGAATTTAAGATATTAAAAAATCTCCTACCAACTCTGCTCTTCCATCTTCCCATCCGCAAACTCCAATAAGAGAAAGAGCGGGAGCATCCGTAGTGTTTAAAATCTGAACCCGTCCAAGATGGCGACATGTGTCCCTCACCTTCCAACTCTCTGAATTACATCAGAGCTCTCCTCCGAAACCCATGTTATTCCCAATCTCCTCAAGAACCTCTCCGCTCTCAGGCTTCCTCCGCTCCAAGGACTTCAATTTCGAACCAAACAGTTCCAGCAACAGATCACCCATGATCCCCGCCAACAGTTACGCAATCTTATTATCTTTTACATTCATAATGTGTAACGTCACTCAGCACGGGCATTTATGGACAGAGGCGGATTTCGTTACATGCAATTCCAACAAACCAGCACCACTGATCGCGGTCGTTATAAGTCCGCATAGGCAAATCGTGCAATTACGAAGACCTCGCTCGTAATTGTCTTCCTCCACGCCTACAACCCAATCAACTATAAGTAGACTCTCTCCTCCAATGAGAGGGAGAACTTCTAGACCATTGAGAGGACCTGTTGAGATTATGATACTTTGACACTTTTAGACTTTTGACATCTCTCAGATTCCTATAATCCCTGTAGCTTGAAAATTATAGTAAAGTTTCTCCCCGTGGTTTTTCCCGATCAAGGGTTTCCACGTAAAATCATGCATGTCCCCTTTTTTCTGTGTTGTGCTTTATTTATGTACGCTATCCAACTTCATCTCTTGCTTGTGGTGAGAATCGACCGTCCAATCACTTGTGACGAAAAACCACCACCACAATCCCAACTTGAAGAATAATTAATAAATCATCATAGAATTCATTAAAATATAAAAATTATATAGCTTTGTGAATGGGATGACAGGAAAATAAAACTTGGCAGATTTTGTTGAAGTTACTGTTAATTTATATCCGTATTCACACAAATAAATATTTGTAATTGATAAAGAACCTAATTATACTAATTATGAACAATAAATTTACCATATGAATAGGGAGTTGATGTTAAAAAAACTGTAAGATTTCGAAACAAAAAAAAAATTCTTGAGACTCTTTCAGAATGTTTTTTTTTATTCTAATTTGTAGCCTTAAAATGGACCCAGATCACCAAAGCTAGCATATCCCAACACCATCCTCAGGGATAACTAAAGCCTGCAGTTGAATGATTGTAAATTTAACACAACAAGCAGAGGATATAGTAATTGATAGGGTAAAAGAGAGAAATGGTTGAGGTTTATAGCACAATTAAAGATAGAATTCTCCAAATTAAGTTTGAGAATGCACTAAGGTCAACGGGATCTTCTATATGAAGAAACAAGCTAATGTGATCATAAGAAGAGAAGTCAAAAGCCTAAGACATAAATGAAACTATATATACAAAATAAGTGGAAATAAATGTTTACAAAATTAATCCAAGAAACAAGATGTGAGGTGAACCTTTATTGTCCGGTCTGCAGAACCAGTGCAGAACCATGAATTGCTCGGATCAAATGCAACAGACCTCACCATCCCAAGTGCCCACTGATGACCTGCATGAGTGCAAAACGACATCATCATGCTAACCAAGGATATTAACAAGAATGCATGTACTTAACCATTCAACATAGGTGACCAATTAAATGGGCCTATAGCAATCTGATATAAGCAATAGAAGGCTAAAGTTGGGGATGATACAACAAATAATAGAAAAGAAAGTATAGGCAACATTCATCTCAAAATAATAGTGAAACCCGCAACAAATAAAAATATGTGATTGCCACAGATTCAGAAAATAGCTACTGTTCAAAATCTTAAGTTGCAAATATTACATGAGGTAAAAGTAGGGGGGGGGGGGGTTGCTTTTTTACTATGGAATTCTCCAAGACTTGAGGCAGCAGAAAATTGAGGATTTTTTAAAAAGATGATTCAGGAAAAGAATATGATTATTTTGAAACAGTACATGGCAATGCACAACAAACAACAGTTGGCAAGAGCAAGTGATAGGGAATCAGGGTGTTAACAAATGCAGAAGACCGTTAACTTTAAAACAGATTAAAATAAAAATCAAATAAATAGTCAGTACAAGAACAGTAAAACTGTTCATCAACTTCTTAAATAGTTGGTGTAAAAAAGTACATACAACTTTTGAATTGTCAACTGGTTACAATATTGCATGCCCAATGTGAAAATTTAAGGCAAAGGTGCTACTTAGCAGCTATCAAAAAGTAGAACTAAATAATCACTGTTAAAACATTTATGATTTGTTAAACGGGAACAGCGGTCATAACAATTAAATGTAACTCAAAACTCAAATGATGTACAAAATCATAGAATGAGAAGAATAATCTACCCGGTAGTTCTTCCATGGTGCATGCCAGGTAGACGAGGCCACCTACTCGGAATCCTTTCCATTAATGCAGATGTAGAATGATGCCTATAAGACAATGTATATTAGAAGAATTTTCTCAATGATCATATGAAAGGATTGCTCCACTCTAAAAGGGGGAAACAGACATATTTTTGTCATTTTTCACAAAAAATGCTTTGTGATACAGGAGTGAAGGAAAATGTAGAGCTGCAGTTACTTCTCCGTCACAATAGGTCATCATCTTGCTCGGATGTATTAATAGAATGTTTTGTGATTTAACCTAACCACCCGCCATCTTATAGGTTTTTCATTTGGTATGAGTACTGACAATGATGAGAGCATTACACATCAGGTGTAGTCCTTCCCCCTTCCCCATTACTGCCTTTCTCACTGTGGGAGGGAGTTGGCACTTTATCACAACTTAAAGAAGAAGGTTTTACATCGTTCAGTTGATCATAAAGAAAGTAACTTACAAGAACCAAAAAGGGTACTTTTAATGCTTATGACGTGAAAAACTGGACTCACACACACATGGACAAAACAATAAATATATAAGAAAAACAGAGAGAACCTTTCTGATGATCCAGGAATTGAAACTACGGCCCCCGCTAAATTTCTATTTTGAATGCCTGTATCCCTGTCAAATAAAAAAAAAAAAAAATCTTAGCTTTGGGAAAAACTGAAACATTTAATTGACTTCATTGACATTTATCAGAAATCTGAAAATTCCAGTAACAGGAAGATGTACATACGGCCCTCTAGGTAGCATGGTCGGGACGGCTACAAGAGCATTTTGGCCTCCCTCCCTCTGAGGATCCCTGGACTCATGACTGCCTACAAGAATAAATTTAGTACTCATGTATAAGAAAACAGACAAACGTAAGTTAATATACAGAAATCTCCTACACTTAAAACATAAAAAGAAGGCAGCTCAGAACAGCACATGATATTTACGACTAGAATAATGCTGAAGTGTGTATTTCAAAGTTTACCTGTAAGAGCCAATTCAGAAGAGGTGGAAGCTTGACCCCCTTGGCCTTGAGCATTGGATCTTCCCTGTTCACGAGCTCCCTCAGTGGACAAGTTCTTCACTGATCCATATTCCGCATGCAGCTTCAAATATTAAGATCCAAAAATATTAAGATCCAATGTCAACAAATAAAGAGTCCGACTTCTACAACAAGAAACTTGTATTTTCATGAAACAAGCACGTAAAGAGAGACACCACATAGAAATACACACAAGTACATGTGCACACAAACAGTTAAACAAAAATATAACAAAAACAAAGGTTTGTCAAAACAGTCAAGAAGAGCTGCACATACTTTTGTTCATTCAAGCAAAATATTTCCCTCCTTCCAGGTGAAGTAAATATGACTATTAGGAAAATATACTTAGACTCAATCACAAACTTGCCCCATTACCATCCTTCTTTTCTAAGTGGGCCATATTCCAGGATCTGAAGGTTACACATTCTTCTTTTCCCCCTTCATTTTCCTTTCCCCTCTTTGTTTATAGTTTATGCATCGTGTTGGTGATCAGGATGGCCTAAGGCCTGAATTTACCTAGGAAGATGTTACTCTCATGGCCGATCACTATTTAAATTCCTTAATGTCAACTTATATGAAAATCATATAAAGTTATGGTCAGCAAAAGGATGGCAGATAACTTCCAAAACATAAGGTATGTATATATAAGAAATTACCGCAACTCATAAAATACAAAATCCTATATCTAATTAGCATATTTATACAACCAAAAGTTTATATTCGTGATTTTCTTACAATATAAAACACCTACAAGATAAATTCCTATTATAATTCTGTAAACTACAAAAGCAACTATTGTTCAACACTCAACAGACTTAAACCTAAATAAAGTTGCCCTTTTATTACACTTTAACTTCTACGTCCAAGGACTCCGTTTCAGCAATGCGCATTGCCTAATTTTACTCACTCTTTGGATAAATAGTTCATTGAATGAATCAATATAATAAATTTTATAAATAATAAAAAATAAGAATATAGTGAGATAGAGATTGGGAACCCTAACCTTGTAGCTGACCCGAATTCGTTTGCTGCAAAACGAAATAAAAGGAGCCAATTTGAGAGGACAGGAAGAGAGATAGAAATTAGGGTTGAGGTTGGGGTTTTAGAAAGAAACAGAACCTCTCTGGATCGGGCGGCGGGTGATGGCCGTGGACCGGGGAGAAGAGATCGAGGGAGCGCTTCAGGGATTTGAAGCTCAGTTTCTTCAGAGATTGAGGCTCTACGGGCTCCGTGGTCGCCATCGCCTCCGCCGCTGTCCCCGGCATCGACCTCTCTCGTCTCGGTCTCTATCACTCTCTCTCGAGTTCTATATATATATATATATATATATATATATATATATATATCCTCTCTCGTCTCCGGTCTCTATCATCCTCTCTGGAGTTTTATATAGAGAGAGAGAAATGTATATCAGCCGACGGCTGAGAGAGTCTCTCAGTCTGCGATGACGTGACATAATATTTGTGACACCACTAAGTTGAGGCCCGCTTAGTGGAATAAATTAAATTACTAAATACCCCTCCCTAAAAGGTTTTTGCCCCATTATTATTTATTATTATTTTTTTCCCTATTTTTTAACCGCTCGTTGTCAGTTTTAGGTTCTCCTTTTCCAGCCTGCCGTAAAGTTTTTTCTGAAAATAGCGATTTTCGGATCAGGTTTTTTCCTTTTTATTTAATGTCGACGTCAGAGCAGTCCACTTCCCCTACCAATTCTGGTCGCAGTCGTAAGCGATCTCTATCTCCCGATCTAAATATGGACCATATATCATCTGGTTCAATTTTCTCTTAGAATATTGAAAGTATTGAAGGGTTGACATCTTTGCATGCTGATCAAAAGTTTTTATTTTGTCAATTTTTCCCCGCAATTTCTTAAATGTAGAAGATTTCTCTGTAGCGTATATTGAACTGCGACCTATATTTCGTTTTACAGAACAAAATAATCACTTGTTCTAAAGTTTAAGAACTGCGACCACGGTCGCAGTTTGATTTTAAACAATCTCCGGCTGTAAAAGCTATTTTTGTAACTGCGACCTAAGTCGCAGTCCTTATTTTTATAATTCTTACACGTGTCCATGTCAATTATATCTAATTTATACACTAAATCTTAAGAATGCGACTTAAGGTCGCAGTATATATTAATGAGAGAGTTGCACAGTTATTATTCACGTTTTTAAAAAATCTGCTCATACGAAAAACTGCGACTACGATCGCAGTCTGTTATTAGGAAGTTATAGATTTCTTTACATCTGCGACCTTGGTCGCAGTTTTAGTAATTACAGTTCAGACGTGTGATATTCAATTATTTATTTTTATGTAATTCGTCAATTTGTTTTGTAGGATCTGAATGCACATGGAGAAATGTCTGGAAGTTCAAATATTTTTGTAGGGAAACAGTTTTTCACGGATGTGAAAGCATACAATTTCTACAATTCTTATGCAAGGAACAGAGGTTTTGGCGTGAGAAGAAAAGGAATAGATAAGTCACGGAGGCCCCCTCATGAAGTTATTTGCAGAAAATTTTGTTGCAACAAGGAGGGTGCGAAGAAGTTGTGTGACAAAAGACAAGATGGGCTTACAGTCCACCTCGAATCGACACTAGAGTAGCGTGTCCTGCTGAGATGCATGTGCGTCTTCGTTTTTTATTTGACAGAAGATCTTGGGTTGTCACCAAGTTTGTTGACTCTCATTCACATGAATTATCAAGCCCGGATAAGGTCCATCACTATTACTCTCACCAGACACATCGATCAAAAATTAGCAGAAGCATTATGAGCAATTTGGTTGATGTAGGAATTCGCCCTTCAAATATTTCTCGTATTGTCAATGCAATGAGCCACGGAGAAAGTTGTGAAGAAGTAAGCCCGCAACAAGTTATTGATTTTACTCGTCAACATAGAAATAACATTGGCCATGAGTTTATTGCGATCATCAAATATTTTCAAGAAAAAGCCGAGTCCGATCCAGAATTTTTCTTTGCAAGTGAAGTTGATAATGTGGGCACACTTAGAAGCATTTTTGGGCTGATGGAAGAGCTATTTCCTCGTATTTGAGGTTCTGTGATGTGATCGTTTTTGACAACATACAGGACTATTCACTTGAGCTTGCCATTTACTCCATTCACTGGAGTAAATCATCATTGGCAGTCAATTTTGTTTGGCTGTGCGTTGCTTGCGGATGAGCAGAGGGATACATTTGTTTGGCTATTCAAAAAATGGCTCAAGTGCATGCATTGAGTTGCACCGAAGTTGATTATTACTGTTCAGGATGCCCATATCGGTAATGCCATCAAGATGGTTTTTCCAACTACTCGGCACCGGTACTGTTTCTGACATGCACGGAAACATATTGCTGAGCAACAAATCCCGATGACGAACAAGTATGGAGAAGATATGGTCTCTGATTTCCATCATTGGTACACCTCTCGTGATATAAGCACATGCGAGGAGCGATGGCGACCGATGAATGAAAAATATCATTTAGAAGAAGAAGAAGACAGTTGGTTGTTGAAGATGCACAGACTGCGTGGACACTGGGTTAATGCATATCTCAAGGATGTTTTCTGTACTGCAATGACAACCAGTCAGAGGTCTGAGAGTATTAATTCTTTCTTTGATGGTTTTGTGAATGCAAACACGAAACTAGTGGAATTTGTACACCAATATGATAAAGCTGTTGCTACCCGTCGTAGTTCTGAATCTCAACAAGACTTTCAGGGTTTGAATTATGTGCCCAACTGTACATCGAATCCATATGAGATACAGGTTTCGAAGTTGTATATCACAAAGATTTTTCAGTTGTTCCAAAAGGAATGGGCAGTTGTAACGACACTCTTTTCAGAAGAGTTAGAACACGATGGACCTGGATCAAAATATCTGGTTGGTGATTTTTCAGAATCAAAGACAGCTGGGAAAAGGTCAGTTATGAGAAGCCTGATGAACTTGATGTGTCTTGTAGTTGCTCATTATTCGAAACAGAGGGTATCCTTTGTAGACATATTCTTATAGGCTGTCTAAAAATCACTAGAGACAAGTCATCAAAAAGCAGAATCCGAACTCCAGACGCAAGGCTAATCATCACCACCAAGACGCGAGGATTGAAACTCGCGTCTCAGCAGCACTGCAAGGACCAAGACGCGATGGTTGAAACCCGCGTCTCAGCATTATTGCAGTAGCAAGACGCGAGGCTCGAACCCGCGTCTCAGTTATAACTGCCCTGATTACTGGGTTACTTACTGCCCACGTAGTGAGGGAATTAACCCCCATTATGGAGTATTTTTAGGGGACACGTTCACCCCCTGAAACCTCTATAAATAGCCCAGTTTGCTGTGGAGAGGGGACAGATAGAGGAAAAGAGAGAGAGTTCAACTCTTCTAACGACTTGCTAAGTACAAGTTCGTTTGCTGCCTATAATCTCTTTGAGATTCTTGGTGGACAGGAGCTGTGTTACTTCGTCCACTATCCAAAAAGAGGATTCCCAAGAGGTCCTGACATTCACTCGATCAACGAAAAATAAGATTCACTTTCCACCGCCACATCAAGAACCCAGCGCTAAACAAAGAGGAGATTCAAGCGTGAATATCTTCCCTCTCTTGTAAGAGGATTATTGATCCGTTGTAACTCTCTTTACTATCACACCTCTGACTCACACCCTTGTCAACTTAACATCTCATTTAATTTAACCCGTTAAGTTAATATCACACCTCTAACGGTAAAGGTTCTCCTAGATTCCCCGCGAGTCTAGTCTAACTTGTTATTCTTGTCAACAGAATAACAAGTCCACTTAAAAACATTTTTAGGTTAATATTACACCGTTAATAGTGTTTTCATTAAATCCCCAACTGAGTCTTAGTCAAGTTAATACCAAACCTCTGATGAAAACTCATTTGTAATCCTTCATGGGGGTACAAATTCCACTTGTAATTCTCATTTATAGATTGGCAGGTCCACAAGAATTATCCTACTCCTGTCAAGTTAATACCACACCTCTGACAGCATTCTTGAATTTCTGAAACAGGATTTTTCTCCAAATTTTGACTCGTTAAGATTATCACATATTTTTAGCAAGTCAAAGATCCTTTACTTCTATTTGTCTGATTTTCAATGCGAAAAAGGAATTCAAGACAGTAGAAGAAGACAAGAAAAGTGTCACTTTTATTTATATTCAAACATATGAAAGTGATACAAGATGCTCTCTTGTACAATAAGATTGAGTGTTACAATAAAGGAGTACAAAGAAGTCCCTCTCTCAGTAAAAGGTTGCACTCACTTCTTAAGGCATTTACATTACTCCAAATACAAGATGTTTGGAAGAGCGCCGAAGAAAGACTGATCAATGTTGAGACGATCGGATGCTGATTACACCATGATGCATGATGTAAACATTGAAGAAGCTCATTGCTGACCGAGAACAATAGTGTTTCTCGAGGTCGAAATGCAGAAGAATATTCTGATTCCACCCGACCAACTGATGTAGGCCATGATCCTTCGTTGAAGAACATCTCCACCACCAGAAAGTCATCTAATGAACATGGGTTTTTCGTCAATGTCACTTCTGGGGGTAAGATTGGTGAAAGGAGGATCCGAGACCTTACAGGTGACGTCCTCTTTCCTGTGACCTACAAGAGGACCATGCCCACCACCATGCCCACTGTGACCCTGACAAACCCGGAGGCACTGCCGGTGCATCATGTCCAATGAGGTCTTGACGGGTGTCATCAGTCGCGCAAATCCTCGTCGTCCATGAACAGGAGCCTTGATTTCTCCAGTGCTCGACCATCGAACAAGTTCGCTGGTCAAAATATTCTCCCAAAGGCTCAGTAAAGATGCGGAAGACTGACTGAAGCTGCTAGAACCTGCAAGAAACAAAAACCTGAAGGTTAAAGTTCTGCTAAATCAAGACTGTAAGAGCAGACGCGGTTGAAGTTGTGAACTTCAGATGCGCGCAGGTCTGAACGCGGTCTAGTTTTAGACCCGCGTCCAAAATATAAGACGCAAAGTGGACCAGACGCAGAAGTTGCCACACCCATGTTTAGGAAATAAGGATTGCCGCATCCAAGTCCAGAGGCCTCAAAAAGAATTAAAATTCTTTAAAGTCAAAAACCTCAAACGCGAGCTTTATATGCAAAGCTCGCGTCTCAAAGTCCAAGTACAGAGTTCATCACACTTGCGTTCAAAGGATTTTGAGTTAGAGTTCAAGATCAATCAACTCGCGCTTCATCAAGAAGTCTAAAAGACGCGACTTTCAAATAATGGGCGTACCAATCAGACTTCAAGAGAAGGTCAAGAGAGCGAATCTCTTCAAGGGACAGGAAAACAGAAACTCAGTGGGACTGAGTATTTCATAGCGACAAGTGGTCCCTACCCCCAGAAGAACCCTCTAGAGGTTGAACTTTATGCATCAAGGCGCGAATATAAAAAGTACTCAGAGGGATGCTTTTTGATCTTGAAATCACTTGACAGTGATAATCTCCAGGAAAGATTAAAGGAAAGCATGCAAGCTTTGAGTTTTCGCTGTCCATTGGGACACATCCCTTTGAGGGAAGAAGATTAAGTCAAGGTGAAGACCCTCTGAGCGCCTGCTCTCAAGGGAGAACAATCTAAGCAATGGATTGTTAAGGGAGGTGAAGCCTATTTATAGGCGAGCCATAAGGCCTGTAATTAATAGCGTAAAAATCAGAGTCATCGGCCTTAATTCCTGCACGAACGTCGAAACCCAATAAAGAGCTGACGTGCGGATTGCCGCTTCGGGAAACATCGGAGGACACAAGTCCCCAATCGTCAACGCCGACTTGACATTTAAAGGTCCAACCAGATCTTTAAGACGGGCTGCATGTGACGCTTAGGAGGTTACGTCAAGCGCAGACTCAAAGGTCGCGTCCTGAAATCCGCATCCTTTCATGAACTCGAAAGCCGCGTTCCTTTCATTCCTTTTGAAAGGGCCACGACCGCGTCTCTTGGAGTGGTTCAGAGCCGCGTCTCCTCAGCGAATTGGGTCCATTCAGAGGTTGCGTCTTGAGTTCACATCAACTTATGAAAAACTTAAAAGCTGCATCCTAAAGCTTGCGTCCTCAACAATCAGTGAAGACCCGCCTTTCACTTTTGAGGAGCCCAGAAACTCCGCCTCCACAGCAAGATGAACGCCATAGCTCCATCCTAAACTCAGTACAGCCCGAGTCTGCGCCCTATCAAGGGACCAGAGCTGCATCTCTGTAGAGCCAGTGCCGAGTCCCCATCAATTAGCTGAGATCTATGCGTCAATCTTGAGGAGCCTAAGACCGCGTCTCCACTGCATCCTGAGTTCTGCATCCTGACAGAATCAAGGGCCGCGTCCATGGATCCGCGTCCTTCCATAAGAATAAAGGTTGCGTTCCCTTTACTGAAGAACACAAATTCGCGTCTCAGAATAACGCCTTTTTGTCTTTAAGCCAGAGCCGTGTCTTTATTAAAAAGAAAATTTCGCGCGTCTTCCTTGGTGAGCTTGAACGTCATCTCTGTTTGCGAGTCAGAGTCGCGTTTCCCAGAATTGCGTCTCCACTACAAATGAGAGCCGCGTCTCGCTCAAGAACTCAGTTCAGCCTGAGTTATTTATTCATGGTCGACTAAAGACTGCGTTTTTCACAAACAGTCAAGAATTACAGTTAAGTTCATCTACAATTAGCAAGGAATTTGAAAGAATAAAGATGAAACAAAACTTTGAAGACTTTTATTATTTGATTCAAAAATGATAAAAGTAATACAGACACTCTTGACAAATGGAGTGTTGCAAAAAAAAAAAGAGGGTGAAGAATACAAAAAGGAGAAGAAGGTTAATAATCCTGCTTCGTCAAAGAACGGATTTGTTCCCGGAGGCGATGCATCTTGTGCTGCCGTGCTCTTTCAGCCTCCACCAGAGCTTGGACCCGCAGCTCCTCCTCAGACAAAAATCTCTTCGTAGCCAGTTGCGCCTGAAGAGACTCCAATCTGGAGGAATGAGCAGAGAGGTTTTCTTCAACCTCTGCCCTGGCAGTTTTCAGCTCATTCAGCCTTTTTCTAGCAGCAACAAGTTTCTGCTCATTGGTCTCGATCAAGGCTTGTGTCCTGGCAATGGTAACTCGAGCAGTGGTAAAAACCTGCCCTGCACTCTGTATGACGATTTTAGATTCCTTAGAATCGTCAATCAGTCTTTGGTGGTCAGCTTGGAAATGCTGGAGACGGTGGGCCTCTTCAGCTATTTGTTCCTCCATCTCCTTTCGCTCATGTTCTTGAGCGGTAAGAAGCTTACTCAGTGTTGTCCGAACCTCATCTACTGAGCCAGCATTCTCCAGAGTCTTGAGCTCCTTCAGGTGCTTCCCCAGCTGCTCAACCAGCATCAGGCATGCCCTAGCTTGCGAAGGACTCCTAGTATGGCCAATGTTCTCGATCTGATTTTCGAGAAGTATTCGGGCAAACTCGAAAGAGCTGCCCCCAGGAAGGATCAGGTCAACACAAGATCTCATGGAAGCAAAAAAATGTTGTACCATTTGACGTGCTAGCTCTTCCATGATGTCTTTAGCTAGAGATAACACTGCTGATGTACTCCCGGACCCCCTTTCCATGACAGGATGAGAGACGGGAACCAGTTCAACTTGCGTAGGGGTGAGGTCGATGATAGGTTCGTCAAATACTGAGGTAGTCACTGATACCTTTGGGACAGTTATTGTCGTAGCAGCTTCCACTGCAAAAGAAGCAACAGCAAACCCTACGGCGTTGGGTTCCCTGGCCGAAGTTTGAACTGTGCTACCTTCTGCGCCAATGCTTGCCGCAGGATCCTCTACTTGAGCTACCCCAGTGCTCTCTACAAACCACACCATTAAAATGTCAGTGATAACAATAAAAAAAGGGAATATCCAATACGTCAGTATTCTCTTACCAAGTTGAAGATCTGAAGATGGCGAATTCCTGGATAGGTCGTGTGGGGTTGAGGCCTCCCTAACCTCGACGGTTGCACTCTCTTGAGGCATTCCGGTAACAGGAGCCTCAAGGCCCTCCTGTTGGGCTAGCTCTTCGATCATCTCCTCAATATGAGAAGAAGTTGTGGCTTCACTATCGACAGCCAGCCCTGTAAAAGAAAATCAAAAGGAAATGTCAGAACTCTTCCCTAACTTGATGAGAAACCGGTTCAAGAAGACAAAAAAAATACCTTCAGTAGCAGCAATCATTGCTATCGGTGAGACCGTCACAGGATCACATCCCCGTATCTCTTCCTCCGAGATATGCGAGATTTGCTCGTATTAGGAAGAGCGGGTTCATCGCCAAAATCGACTTCTTCGCCAGAATAATATTCATGTTCTACGGACGATGAAGACGACAGTTCAACACAAGAGGTCTTAGCGATCGAAACCTTACCACTGAGTACCCCAGTAGTAGGGCTGGGATCGACAACCCGCGAGGTGGGTATCAATAACACTGGGAGACCCAGGCTGTTGCATCTCAACCCTTCTCTCATGAACTGAAGAAGGCCCGAACTGAGTTGAGACCCCCGGAATCTCAACATCATCCCTCCTCATCAAGTCAACTTCGGGTCGCTCGGCCTCTTCAGCCATGACGGGCTGACCCGCAAGTTCCCCTTCTTCCAAGATCACGGGGCCCCTGCTGCGTAGGCTGCGAGGACGAAGAATGGGGACCTCCTCTTCATCTTCATCTTCCTCCCTCTGCTCCTCAACACTAGAAGGAACTACCTTGGGCATTGAGGCTTCAGCCTCCGATTCCCTCCTAGCTTTCTTTTGGATGGGCTCGCTCTTGGAAGCAGAACTGTGGGAACGTTTGGACACAGCCTGCCGACTCTTTTTAATAGGCTGCCCGTTGGATCCTGCTGCCGTTGGTCCCGTCCTTGCCTCCCTCCTGTTTCCTTCTCGGCTGCCTGATATTCGTCCATACCTGTAGGCTGTCTAAAAATCACAAGGACAAGCCACCAAAACGCAGAGATTCAAGATCAAGGCGCGTTGGTTCAACGCCCGCGTCTCAGCATCAAGGCGCGTCGGCCCGAAGCCCGCGTCTCAGCATCAAGGCGCGTTGGTTCAACGCCCGCGTCTCAGCATCAAGGCGCGTCGGCCCGAAGCCCGCGTCTCAGCATCAGGGCGCGTTGGCTCAACGCCCGCGTCTCAGCATCAGGACGCGTGGCCCGAAGCCCGCGTCTCAGCATCAGGACGCGTTGGCTCGACGCCCGCGTCTCAGGATCAAGGTGCGTCGGCCCGAAGCCCGCGTCTCAGCATCAGGACGCGTTGGCTCGACGCCCGCGTCTCCGCATCAAGGCGCGTCGGCCCGAAGCCCGCGTCTCAGCATCAAGGCGCGTTGGCTCGACGCCCGCGTCTCGGTTGCAACTACCCGGATTGCGGGGCCAATCACCGCGCATGTAGCGGGTAGTGGCCCCTCATTGTGGAGCATTTTCAGGGGGCACGATCACCCCTAAAAACCATATAAATAGTCCCGTCACTATTGAAGAGGACGACAATTATCAGGCAAAGAGGATTTTTTGGGGGAAGGAAAAGAGGAGATCATAAACAAAGAGAGAGAAAAGACTCTTCAGCGAGCTTACTGAGTACTAGCCACTCTTCGCCTATCTCCTCTTCTAGAGTTTTGGTAGACGGAGCTGAGTTACTCCCTCTACCTGCCAAGGAGAAGATCCCCCGACAGTCCAGAACAGTCATCCGGTCAACGGAGAACAAGATTCACTCTCCACCGCCACACGAAGAACCCAGCACTAAACAAAGGGGAATTCAAGATTCAATATTCTCCCTCTCTTGTAACCGGAAGATTAAGCCGGCTGTAATTTTTCATCTGATTCAAGGAAATTTTACACCAGCCCCTTTTCTGCGTCAAACAAGAGATGGCGACTCCGCTGGGGAATCTGTTTGTCACTGATGAACAAGCTGTGGCGCAGGATGATGTTCTCCGTAAGGGGAAGATGGTCGAAACGCTCGTTGTCGAGTTCGACCAGGCGAAGTATGAAGAGTTCCTCTCTTCTGGCTCCAAGAGCCCAAAGACCCGCGTCTGCCGCAGGGTCTCAACTGAAAAGCTACCCAAAGCCCAATCTGAGGCTCTGCCGGGTGCCGATGCCCACTGTGCCAAGACAAGTTCACGCGCCAACGCCTCCCAGAAGGCCCGCGTGACCTCAGGCACTGCTGTTGCGATCAACCGCGTCGCACAGAACACACGCGCCAACGCCTCCCAGAAGGCCCGCGTGACCTCAGGCACTGCTGTTGCGATCAATCGCGTCGCGCAGAACACACGCGCCAACGCCTCCCAGAAGGCCCGCGTGGTCCCAGGCACCACTGCTGCTGCGATCAACTGCGTCGCGCAGAATACCCGCGTCAACGTCTCTCAGGAGACCCGCGTGGTGAACACTCTTGGTTCTGTAAACCAGGAGGTTGTTGGTTTCTCCCCTCCTCCACGACGCA
The DNA here is from genome assembly GCA_038442645.1 of Agave tequilana. Lineage (NCBI taxonomy): Eukaryota > Viridiplantae > Streptophyta > Magnoliopsida > Asparagales > Asparagaceae > Agave > Agave tequilana. Next base: position 19,347 of record JAVJIF010017783.1, on the reverse strand, counting down.
ACCGGAATGCTGAGCGTCGACAGAGGAGACGCGCGCGTCAACTTCAAGTCGGAACCGTTGGTTGTCTGACTGGGGGTGGACGCGGCGTACAATCTGATGCCTTGCCCGCACCTCGTCCAGTGCGTGAGATCCGCGTTTGGCGACCCAAACGCGAGACTCCTCAAGTTGAGTCCTCTGAGGACCAACTCATCAAACGCCAGGGTGAAACCTCCGCGTCTTTTCAAACGCAAGAAGTACGCACTCGTAGGCGTGGGGCCCAGCAGCCCGCTCTCTCTCAAGCAACTCTGCCCAAATGCATCAGGCAGCAACGCGAGACTCGCGTGCGCGTCATACAGCCGCGTCATGAGAGCCGCGTCCCTGAAATCTGCGTCCAGGCTGAACAGCACATGACTGTCTCCCGTCTTCGACGTTGCGAGACCAGTCTCTTTAATCCCCCTCCCACGGATTTGAGGGATTATTTGACAAGGAAAAGAAGTGCCAATCAAGCCACTTCGTCATGCTGCTGTCAACAGCTCATCCATATGCTCTCTGGATGCCATTATGGATCAGGCATGCACCAGCAGTCCTTAATCAGACAGCTGACCCTGATTCCCCCGTCAGCCAAAAGAAGACGCTCCCACAGAAGGAGCAACCTATCAAAGGGCCATGAATGCCATTTTCCATCAGCAAATACGCAAAACGGTGGAATGTTATGTCGATGACATCGCGGTGAAAAGTCGCACTAAAGGTGATCACATAGCAGACCTGAAGGTGGTCTTCGACATCATGCGGGCTCATCAATTGAAGATGAACCCCACCAAGTCCTTCCTGGGGGTAGCCAGTGGCAAATTCCTAGGATTTGTTGTGACTTCCACAGGAATCCATTTGGATCCGGAGAAAGTCCGCGCTATCCAAGAGATGCAACCCCCCAGAAGCCTCAAGGAGCTCAGGGGATTACAAGGACGATTGGCGTACATCCACAGGTTCATATCAAACCTTTCCGGAGATGCCAACCCTTCGCCAAGCTGATGAAAAAGGGTGTTTCATTCATTTGGGATGACGCTTGTCAAAAAGCATTTGAGGAGATCAAACACTACCTCACCCAATCACCAGTTCTTGCAGCTCCGGTGTCCGGAAAGCCTTTCTTGGTATATGTTCGAGCAATGGATCATTCCCTGGGAGCTCTACTAGCTCAGAATGATGAACAAGGACGAGAACAAGCAATCTACTACCTAAGTAGAACAATGATCGGAGCCGAACATCGGTACAACCCGATCGAGAAGGAATGTTTGGCGCTGGTGTTCGCTATTCAGAAAATGCGACACTATCTAGTAGGCCAAACTATAAATGTCATATCAAAAGTCAACCCTCTGAGGTTACTCATGACAAAGCCTTCCTCGTTGAATGGCCGGCTGGCAAAATGGGCTATATTGTTATCCCAATATGAGATGCACTTTTTACCCCAGAAGGCCATTAAAGGACAAGCGGTGGCGGACTTCCTAGCTAAGCACCCAGATCCAAGGGCAGCCAAACTCTATGAGGATCTCCCAGACGAGATCGCCGAAGTCTGCCTGACTCAGACGTTGTTCGAAGGGCAAGTGTGGCAACTTTTCTTCGATGGAGCATCAAGAACAAGCCCAAAGGGACACTCAGTAGCGGGGGTGGGAGTAGTACTCGTCTCCCCACAAAATTATGTGATTCCCCGACCTATCTCGTTAACGGAGCCTTGTTCCAACAATGTGGCGGAATACAATGCTCTATTGATTGGGATGCAGCTCGCCGATGAGATTGGCGTTAAAAATCTCGAGGCATACGGTGACTCTAAACTCATCGTCAGCCAAGTTCGCGGGGAGTACGAAGTCAGACATGAGGACTTAGTACCCTATTACAACGCAACTATCCGCATGGCCGAGGGGTTTGCTAACTTCTACATCGACCATGTACCGCGCAGGCAAAATGCACACGCCGATGCACTCGCATCCCTGGCTGCCTCCTTAGCTCTTCCGGCTGGAGCAATGGAGAAGATATTTGTAATACCCCGTTCCCGGAATACGTACTTAGTTGCGTATTCAGTTTTTCGATCGTATTTTTCGATTTACTTCCTGTATTTGACCGATTTCAGTTTTAAAAATCATTTTCCAATATTATATATTTTCTATGATTTTCTGGAATTTTCCTGAATTTAATTAAATATTTTCAAAAACCGGTGTCGACCAGTGCCGCTGATCGATTCTCGAATTTTAATTCACAAACAGTTAGGAATTTCTAGAAGGTCCTTTAGACTTTATTTCTTAGAATCATATTTTCTATCTAAATACTTTTTCTGAGAATTTTATGAATTTATGAAAATTCCAACGGAGTCGGTAGATAACTGATTCCGGGATTTTTAGTTTTAAAACTATAAATTATTTCTTCAAACGAATTTCACCATGAGTCTTAAAATATTATTCTTGATTTTTGGTAAAATTTTCGGGTCGTTCCGAGATACTTGAATTTCGGACGATTTCGGTATTTTCCGAAATGTTTTCCGCATCTTCGACTTAAACCTGGAAAATTGTCTTTTCAACATTTTTAAATTTTAAGCCAAAGAAAATATCTTTCCTTTTTATAATTCTTTTCCTTTTCCCTTTTTCTTGATTTTCCTTTACTTCCTTCACAAGCCTCAAAATTTTCCAATTTTTCAATAATTCCACTTTCTCCAAAATTCCACCAACTCCCACCTACTTCCTCATTTAATGCATCTCTTACTCTCTCTCTCCCATGGCCAGCCAAGTGGCCAAGTGAGGGACACCTCACCCTCTCCTATTTGCAATAAACCCCCTCTCAATTACATTATTTGCAACTCCTTTACAAAATCTAAAACCTATATAAACATTTCCTTTACATTTCTTTTCCTTTTTCTTCATTTCACCAAAGTATTAGCCTTCACCATTTCCCTCTCCATCTCAACTTCAACCCCCTACTTCCAAAACAACACCACAAGATCATCATCTCCACCTCAAGCAACCATTTTGGAACTTGGATCGTAGCTTTCTTCGCCGCCAAAGATCACCTTGGTGCTATTCGTCGACAACGACCCTTTCGATCGCATAAAACGTCGATTGATCACTCCTAGTGAGTATTTTTACTCACCAAGACTGTAAACTTCCTAGTATACTTGTATTTCCACATCTTGTACACTTGTGCCTTCAAAATCATATTTTTGACCTTCAAATTCGACCAGCAAATTCTGTTCTGTACGCTATTTTCAGGCCACGATTAGTCGACTGGACCTAGGGATTAGTCGACTAACCCATCTAGTTGAACCATAACCTTTTTCTGAAACTCAGTTTTAGTCGACTTACCCTGGTTATTAGTCGACTAACCTTTTCTGGAAATAAACCTCAACTCTCTGGAAATCACTGTTAGTCGACTACCCCTTTTACCCTAGTCGACTAACTTTTCCTGAACCAGAAACTCAACTCTCTGCATCTCAGATTTAGTCGACTTACGTATCTGTTAGTCGACTTGAGTTCACTGTTAGTCAACTACCCTTTTACCCTAGTCGACTAACTTTCCCTGAAACAGAATCTCAACTCTCTGGAACCCAGTTTTAGTCGACTAATTCAGACTGTTAGTCGACTAGAGACCACTATTAGTCGACTAACCCTTCCACCTAGTCGACTAATTTAGGCTGTTTATTATAGTTGATTTCTTTTCTGAAATTAGATCTTACCCTTGATACATGTGTGATATATTATTCTCGTTTATGCTACATGACTGATACTTCATGACATGTTACTTGATGGGTCTTACTTCATATTACACCATGACTTGTTATTATATATTCCCACTTCATGACTTGTTAAATAGTGAATATCATCTCTTATCATGCTATCTCTTAAACCAAGCATGATACACTTGACTTTTGTATAAAATGGACCAACTTACATGTGGGTCGGGGGAAACATGCGGATATCGATATGTGTTCGTGTTTACAGTGGTATTAGGTATATTGTATAATCATATTTCCGGTCTGACCTGTGGGCCTCCAGGAGACCGAGGGGAGTGCTTGCTCCCTCTTCCTGAATACTATCATGATAAAGGGCATACATAAGTCCCTCCTGTTAGCCTAGCGGCTGGCTTCCGTCACCAAGCAACGGAACAATCCTGGACCGTTATCCCGGGCATGTACGGGATCCACTGTAAACATAGTTCGTTGATAATCCCGCTGGTTTCCAATAACAACCTTGCTTTACTAGGATATGGATCTATGTGCGCTGGGACGCTGGGTCACATAGCTAGATATCACAGTAAGACAAGTAATGATAATAATAGACTTTAACTGTGGATCTAGTGTATTCTGATTTTATCTCTTCATGCTTCCATTATTCGTTGATTGATATTCATACTACTGTTCTAACTCCTTACCCTTGTTTCATAGCCATTTGGCTATAGCCTGCTCATTGTTGGGAGGTCCTGACTCCCTTGGATTTGTATGTTCAGGTTCCGAAGTTTGGATCGAAGTGGAGCCATCCACGGAGGATCAAGCTTATCTTAGTGAGCAGGCCGATTAGCTCCAGTCCTCGTGCCAGATCTCTCTTTTTGACTCACGGGATCTTCATCCTACTCGTGAGCATTTTGTGTTTATATTGTATCTTTTGCTTTTGGACTTGGTTGTGATAAAAGATACATGTAATGTGTAATATTTTATCATATTTTGTGATGACTTGTACTTGTACTTTTATGTTGGCATATGTATGGATATCACGCTTTGTCGTGTACTCTGATCTTTGTTGTACTAAATGCTTAGCGTATATACGTGGGGGCATTTTCTGACCTACGTATATACGTCGCAGTGACGTCTCCGTATCCGTGGGATTCGGGGCGTTACAGGTTGGTATCAGAGCCTAGGCTCTCACACCTATAGTACAATCAAGCAGCAAATTCCAGTAATTTGCTATTGCCAACTACAATGTACAAAGTTATCTAGTCCTTCTTGATTCCTTCTTGATTCCTTCCCTTGTGTCCTAAACTCCTACCATTTTTCCAATTTCAGTTATCTTTTCCCAATTCGGTATGGAGAGAAGGACGGGACGAAACCATTCCGGACAAGCATCGAATGGACCCGCGGGAGAGAATGTGGACATTCTGAGGGTCATTCAGACGATGATGGAGAACCAGCAGCAACAGACGGAACTCCTCCGGCAAGAATTGGCAGCTCCAAAGGAACAGAGGCCGGGGAATATTTCAGACTTCAGACGGCTGCAACCAGCCATATTCACGGGTGAAGAGAAACCCCTGGATGCTGAGCAATGGCTGACAGATACCTCAGACTTATTGAATGCAGCTCGAGTTCCAAAGGAGAACCAAGTGGAGGTTGCTAAGATTCAATTGAAGGATATAGCCAGAACTTGGTGGCTAGCTGAGGAGGCCAGATTGGAGAAGCCGGTCACCTGGGACACATTCTCCAAGAGCTTTTATAGCAGATTCTTCCCTGCCACTGCTCAGAAGGACATGGAAGAGCAGTTCATCAGACTTCAGCAAGGGAATAGATCCGTGGATGAGTATGCCGCGGAATTTCTCAGACTTAGCCGCTTTGCTCCGTACATGGTAACTGATGAGGAGAAGCGGGCTAGTAGGTTTCAGCAGGGCTTGCAGATGGACATCCAAGTTTTCCTAATGCCCCAGCAGCTAAAGACTTATTCAGAAGTTCTCACCATAGCTCGAGAGGTGGAGCGTGGGCTAGAGAAGAAGCAAGTGAACCAGATGAGGAACCAGGCCATGAAGAGGCCATTTCCACCTATGGGAAGAGGAGGCCCATACAGAGCAGCGAAGGTTCAGGCTATGAGGCAACCATTCCGACCAGCTCCTTACCAGGCGGCTCAACCACTTTCTTTCTGCAGTTATTGTCAGAAGCCAGGCCACATTCGACAGACTTGCCGTAGGGCAAATGGATTATGCTTGGTGTGTGGTTCCCGAGACCATTCCATAGAAGCCTGTCCACACAGGAGAATGGGGATAGCCGGCCAAGCTTTGCCAGCACTGCAGGGACCGAATGGGCAGAGAGCACTTCCAGGGCCACCGGGACAGAGGAATCAAGGACCGATGATCAGGAGAGTTCCTCCCCCTCCTCCACAGCAAGCTATTCGCCCAGTCCAGAGAGGAGCTAGGACTGCTGCAGGGCGTGGAAGGGGTCAAGCCTTCAATTTGACAGAAGTAGAGGCTGAGACTTCTGAGGAGGTGATAACAGGTAATATCAGGGTGCATTCTAAACCTGATCACAAAACATATATAGTTATTTGTACTAATCATGTTTGTTGTTTTAGTGTGTTTCAGGGTTCTAATGATTCTAGGGGCATTCTTCCCTAAAGGAAGGTGTTTTTGACTCAAGTCACCTCATTTTGGGCTCAAGTATCAAGCTTTGCAAGATCACATATGAAGAAGCCCACTTGAAGACCTTGTAGTCTATTAGAACTAATGTAAGAAATAGTTTGTTAAAGTTTGAGGTTGTAGAATATTGGCTCTAGGACACACACACACATTTTTTCAAAAATACAGTTTTTAGTTTTGATGTTTTGTTTAAAATTCACGCCTTGGTCTCTATACATGATTCAATGTTTACAAATTTTATATCTTGTTTATATCATGTATTTCTATCTTTCCAGCATGATACTTAGTAAAATTTTCCTACAAAAATTATTCTGAAAATTTTCAAAAATTCCTCTCTATTTTCTGTTCAGGCTGGACCGGCCGACCGGATCCTGTGTTCTGGACGTGCACGCTCGTACACGTCTGTCGGTCGGCCGACAGACCGACCGACCGAAAACCTCTGCTCTCTGTTTTTTGTCGGTCGACGGACCGGCCGACCGCCTATACAAAACTGTGATTCCTTCTCTTTGCCGGTCGGCCGACCGGTCGACCCGAGCCCAACGGCTATATGCCAGCAGGACTAACGGCCGACCGGGCCGGTCGACCGCCAAGCCTGCCAGCTGCCAACGGCTATTTCCTCTTTGGTGAAATTCTGAAAATCTGTTTTCACCCTGTTTGTAGCAGAATTACTCTGAAGTTTTGGGGATTATTTTCTGATCAAATAAACTCTATTTTAATGTGTTTTAATCCCTTCTTCTCCCTATAAATAGAGGAGAATGGTCTCTTGCAAAAGATACTAAGAAAAATCCCTAGTTTACAAGTTTTTCAAAAGAAAGAAAAAGTTTCAAAACTTTCAATTCTCTCTTGCATTCTTGGCTTTGTTTTTCAGTTGTGTTTTCTAGCAAGATCAATTTGCAACTGAGCTTTAGTTTTCTCACTACACTTCTAGAGCAAAAATTTCAATCCTCATTCTATAAGGAGTTGTAAAAGAGAAGTGTTATAAAGAGTTTGTGATCTTTATTGTGATCACTTGGTTACTTGTTCTTCTTGTTCCTCTTGTGGAGATACCTCTTTGGTAGAGGCTTGTAAGTGGTGGAGTTCCGTACTCCGGTCTTCGGTAGACCTTTGTAAAGTTCTCGGTGGATAGTGGAAACCCTTCACGGAGGTGAAGGCGGGGAGTAGAGCAGTGGCTCGAACCTCGAAACAAATACTTGTGTTTGCGATTGCCTTTATGCTCTTGCTCTCTATTTCACTTTCCTTTCAATTGCTATCTTTTCTTCATTGTTTCTAGATTGTGATATTGCTTCAATTACTTGTGATATATCTTGTGTGCACATCATCATTACATATTATTTATTTCTTGTTATATTGTCGATCGTAACTCATACAACAAGATTGTAATACGCACATCCAACTCTTATTTAGAGGAATCACGAGGAAGGAGTTCAGAGCCCTTCACCGGGTATACGGCTCTTAGTCTTGTTTTGAGCGATCGTTGCATCATTCATTCATAATTGTTTAAAAAGATTATTAGATTAGCAGTTACACCTATTCACCCCCCCTCTAGGTGTTTTTCAGTTATGCCTTATTAGCAGTAAAGGCGACTAGTAGAATATTTAACCTTCAAAAATTTAATTTACTAAATTAATTAGAAAATTGATATTTCAATTAACTGTAAAGGAGAAAATAGATGTTTACCCAAGTTTTACTTCGAAAAAATATACTTTTTAATCCTCCTCTTTTCTCTAGATGCTTCATGTAAAAATGAATTATATTGGCATCTAAATCTCTACTGAACATCAGGTCCTCAATGTCATTTTTTGCAACAATTATTCCGTTGTCAGTATCCTGATATGCAGTAGAACTGCAAGAAAAACAAAAAAAAAGTTAATAATTATATTGTTCTAATATAAATATCTAATAGTTTTTGATATGATTTTAAATAAAATTAATTAACTTACTCAGAAAAGGCCTTGTCCAAGAAATTTTTGATGAGAGCTTATTGATGTGACTGCAGAATTCTGTATGCAGTGGTTTCAGTTAATTTCCTGATTTTTGGCTGAGTGTCTAAAATCTGTTCGTTGCCGAAACCAGTGGCAGAAGTCTGGGCCGCAGGCTGTGAAAGAGGATCTTCATTAATTTTTTTCTTTGTTTTGGATAAACGAAGTCAGAATCATCGCGATCTCTTTCAGCGCGCTTGCGTTCTTTGACTCCCCTTTCTATCGTTCCTTTAGAGTAATCCAAAACTTTTCTTTTTAAGGATTGCTTCAGAGCCGGAGTCTGTTCTTGAATTTTTTCTTCAGAAGCTCTGTCGTTTTGGAGTTCAAGTATCTGTTGAGTTATATTTAAAGAAAAAGTGGGAAAATCTTCCTTAGCAATAGTTACTTTAAATTCAAAACCCTTGATTTCCTCCTCTTCCATTTTTTTCTTCTGCTCTTCTGCCTGCTTCTTCATCTGCTCCCTCATCATTTTCTGCTTCTTCACCTCTTCCCCTTCCTTCTGCTCTCCTCTTCTTCCATCTTCTCCTTCTTCTCTTCCACCTCTTTCTTTCTTTTCTCCTCAAGAATTTTATGATTTTTCTCCTCCTGCACCCTCAGCTGCCTCTTCTTCTCCTCCTCTTCCTTCCTCCTCTTCTCTTTCTCCTACTCCTCCTCTTCTCCTTCTGCTGCTCCTCTTCCTTCCTCCTCTTCTCCTTCTCCTTCTCCTCCTCTTCCCTCCTTCTCTTCTCCTTCTCCTCCGCAGCAGTGGCTGCTCTCAGCAGCTCTTCTTCTTCTTCTTTTACTTTTAATTTTCTCTGCTATTTTTTTTATTTTCTCTTCTCTCTTCTCTCTCTTCTTTTTTTCTTTAATTCAGCCTTGAGTGTTTTCTCAGTCTCCATTTTTTCAATTTTTCTTTCTAGCTGATAAACATATGCTCTCAAGTACTGATTTTCATTCCTCAAAAGTTCAATTTCTTCAGCTTGTTCATCCCGTGGTGCTGGCAAATAACCTGCAATAGTTGGTTCTTATTCACTCGTTCGTTCCTCAACTATTTCGGCCGGTTCTGGTTCCGTTTCCGCTGGGAAGTTAGCTTCATTATGTGTGTCTTCTTCTTCTTCTTCTACCTCTACTCCTTCAACAGGAAGGCCAATCATATTTCTTTCATCATTAGAAATGTTGGCCATTCGACACGAAATCTGAAATAAAAATATAAACTGAAATCTTATAGAAATCTTATAGTTGTACCGCAGATGAATGAAACATTTACTAGAATAACTAACAAGGAACTGTGACCTAGGTTGCAGTTATAAGCATTAAATCAGACAAATAAATCCTTACTGCGACCATGGTCACAGCACATGTCAATGAAATAAATATAACTGCGACCATGGTCGCAGTTTATTTACAACGACTTATCAAGAAAATGCGACCATGGTCGCACACCATTGTACTGCACATAAATTGAACTGCGATCGAGGACGCACTCCATTTTAATGTATAAAATTTTAATCAACAGTATATGGTCGCTAACATTTAAAAACTTACGATATGTGCATCAAGCTCATTTAGATCAAGTTCAAGTAGAGCTCTGCTAATATTTTGAAGGTCCCATTTTACTGCCCGTGAAGTTTTGTCCTCCAAACCAGACCTCGGCTCAAAAATAAGAGCCCTTCACAGAGCCAATACAGCAAAATGCATAATTACATTAGTTTACACAAATATTCACAATATATAAGAAAATTTCATATAATGTTTGCCAAATATGATATTCATACTTACAATAATTTGCACGGAGTATCCTTGCAGATCGTACGTGGTGTGCCTGAAGATGTCCATTGACTCAATCAAGAATTGCCAAACAGCTTTAGCCCAGCATATTGTCCTCGTCAGCTGCATATTGGCAATCTGTTCCACAATATATCACGGCACCGTGCATTTACTGTCAGAAAAGAATAGAGTGGCTGACATATATAAGATGATTATTGTCGTAAAGTCTTGAGCTGCAAGCCTTTGTCTGTCTCTTATGATTTCATTTAAAGTCACTTGCTGCTCAAGCTGTTCATCCTTGATCACATCTAATTCACTCCTTCTTTTCTTGACAAGAAGATCATCCAAAACTTCTTCAATAGATACTTTCGTGATCTTCTTTATATTAGGGAAATAATATTTTATAACCCATCTGTTCTTCATTGTACACGTCTTATTCATAATAAAATCTGCCCCATTGATAGGTAGACCAAAAGTTAGGGCAACATCCTCCACTGTTAACTCAATTTGTTTGCCCCCAATTCTAAAGGTCCTTGTATCCCTATCATACTGGTCTATAATTCTCAGTACACTGATGTTTGATTTTAGACCTTTTCACCTCCAAATTCCTCATCGTAGAAGGCCATGAAGATTGGGCCAAACGGGGTCTTCTTCATCACATCTATGAAATCGCCCTGAATGTGCTTTTTGAATTTCCTAATGATTTCGCACATAGACTTTAGGCTCGATCTCAGAGGACGAACCTTCACTTGTTGTTTATCTATAAATGAAGAAACATTAAAAACATTAGTTTAATGTTTATTTAAAAAAATAAAAGAAAATAAGACTACGACCTTAGTCGCAACAGAATTTAATAAATTATAATTCACTACGATCTAGGTCGATTGATATTTTACACTGCGACTCCGGTCGCAATTTCTAATTAAACAAAATAATTCACCAATTATATCGTACAGCGAGCAAGGTCGCAGTGTAATATATTAAAGGCCAGTTAATCTAATTTAGTAGAATATAATACATTGCGACCAAAGTCGCACTGCAATTTTGTAATAAACCTAAAAAATTTATCATGAAGAGACCTTTGCATCATCATACAGCGACCAAGGTCGCAATATTCAATCACGGTAACCTAGGTAACAGACTGCGACCATACCCCAACAAGGAGAGATTGAACGACAACATTGTGACATCTCAAATAATTTTTAAAACTCTGCGACCAAGGTCGCATACATCTAGAAGGTTAATTCAAACAACTGCGACTCAGGTCGTCAGAAAAGGGAATGAAAAAATAAATAATTTTTAAAACTCTGCGACCAAGGTCGCATACAACTAAAACACTAATTGAAACAACTGCGACCCAGGTCGACAGAAAAGGTGAGGAAAAACAAATAATTTTTAAAACTCTACGACCAAGGTCGCATACATCTAGATGGCTAATTCAAACAACTGCGACCCAGGTCGTCAGAAAAGGGAATGAAAAATAAATAATTTTTAAAACTCTGCGACCAAGGTCGCATACAACTAAAACGCTAATTGAAACAACAGCGACCCAGGTCGACAGAAAAGGGAAGGAAAAAAACAAATAATTTTTAAAACTCTGCGACCAAGGTCGGATACATCTATAACGCTAATTGAAACAACTGCGGCCCATGTCAACAGAAAATGGAATGAAAAATAAATAATTTTAAAACTCTGCGACCAAGATCGAATACATCTACAACGCTAATTGAAACAACTGCGACCCAGGTCAAAAGAAAAGGGAATGAAAAAATAAATAATTTCTAAAACACTATGACCAAGGTCGCATACATCTACAACGCTAATTCAAACAACTGCGACCCAGGTCGACATAAAAGGTAATGAAAAAATTAATAATTTTTAAAACGCTACGACCAAGTAGCATACATCCACAACACTAATTCAAACAACTACGACCCAGGTCGACAGAAAAAGGAATGAAAAAAATTAGAAAAAATTGGACCTTTGTCGCTGTGTTACAAAATTTATAAATTTAAAAAGCGATTCATGATCGCAAGTTTGCGAATCTCTCTCTTATTTGCGACCATGGTCGCAAGTTTTTAAAAAAAACTGAAAGAAATGGAATCAAATCTGAAAAAATATAACTATTAAAATCTACAAACCCTAAAAAAATTTTGCTTTTGTTTCCCCATTACCCTTTTTCGCGGATGATTTCTTTGGCGCCATATGTAGCAAATATATTTTTAAAAAACTAAGAAATATTGTGAAAAAATAGCACTAATCTCTTCAGAATGATCAACTGAAAATTTAGATCTGTAAATTTTTTGAAAGGAAATATTTTACATACAATAAAAAGTTGTGAGGGAGGGTATTTTCGTGAAGGACACTGTTGAAGTGACTGATAGTAAGTTGGGTAGGATTTCTTTGGTTTTTGTCCGCCAAAATTAATGTCAATTGACGTGGATGAATATATGCCACATATTATCGGTCGCAGAGTGTAGGCGCCAAAAAAATCAAAAAAATCCCGCCTAAAGAATTGTCAATCAAATTGACCAAAATACCCCCTTTTTACTTCTAAACTAGCAAAAACTCATCCACAACAAAATTTTACCCCTTTTTTACTTCTAAACTAGCAAAAACTCATCCACAACAAAATTTTACCTTAAAAATTGCAATTTACAGAGAATTTTCTGTTGAATATATGTACAGTTATAAAATTCTTAATTCTACTACATCGAAATTATAATGAAAAAAATTGGATCAAGATAATATGAAATAAACAACAGCAATGAAAATAAAAAACATTCTTGAAACATAAAAAACTGTTATTTTTTATATAATTTTTTATTATTTATTTCGTGTTATTTTCAATTCATATAGGTTTAATAAAAGAAATTGAAATGAATAGAAAAATGAAATTTAATGTGGGACAACCGTATATTGATATTTCTATTACAAATGTACAGTGTAAAAAAATAATGAAATACAATGGTTAATTATTTTACAGATATTTTATAAAATCAGATATTCTCGTAAGTGCAACAATATTTATTTATATCACAACTGCGACCCCGCATTCCTTATTCGCATAGAAATAATAGACGAAACATGATATCGTTCAGCACTGCGACGACAGACGCTATCTTTTTTCACATGCCTTATGTAACAGAATTTTGGTCATTTTACAAAGTCTGCAACATCGATTTCCTTATTCGCATAGAAATAACAGACGAAACAAGCTATCGTTCAGCACTGTGACCACAGTCGCTGTCTTTTTTCGCATGTCTTATGTGTAAATCACCTAGAGGGGGGGTGAATAGGTGATGGCTAATCTAATGGTCACTTAATGGCAAATGATGCGAAATTAAAACTAAGATGACCAAATTAATCTTCTTTTAATTAAAAACTTATGTATAACACAAAAGTGTTGCCGAATTCCCTTTGTAGGGCTCTGGACAAGCTCCTCTAGATTCCCCTTGAATGGGTTGAGGTGCCGCGTTTTCTCTCTTGGTTGAATACTAGTGTTAACAACAATTCCAAGCAAGTATAGCAATAATGAGCACAAGGGAATATATCAAGCATGTAAATGTAAAGACAATGAAGTAATGCAAGATATAAGAGACAAAGAGAGAGAGAGAGAGTAAGCAATCGCAAACACAAAGGGTTTGTTTCGAGGTTCGAGCACACTTGATCTACATCCCCGCCTTCGACACACGAAGGATTTTCACTATGCAAGATCCCAATGGATCTCTCCTCGGTGCCGCAACACCTACAAGCCCTCGGACTCCCTAGTCCCGTACACACCGCAATCCCACCGGCTCGCCGAGGCCGCACCTCGTACAACAAGTCCGCACCCGAACTCGAAACAACGCGGACACACACGTCCGCCTCCTCAAAGTACAAGAAATGATCTCTTGGTGATCACAACACTTGATCACCTAAGGAGCACTCTCACTACAACACACCTATAGGAATATATAGCAATGGATAGCTCAAGTGTGGTGTGAGAAAAGCAAGGAAAGAACTATGGTGAAAAACTCAAAGAATCACTTTTTACACTCTCTTAATAAAAACTCCCTCTTAGATGGGAAGTATTTGCTCTCTATTTTGTGGAGAAAACTTTTGAAATGACTTAGAAAAACTGGCTCAAGAAGTCCTCAAAATCTTGGCTTCAAACAATGACAAAACCCCCTTTTATAGAGGCCAGAAAAATCTGACCGTTGGGCTCTGTCAGAGCTTCCGGTCGACCGGCCGGTCGACCGGCAACGGTCAAAAATCCGACCGTTGCAGCCTCCGGTCGACCGCCCGGTCGACCCAGAAATCCAGAGAGCATAACTCTCTGCAACGGTCGACCGTCCGGTCGACCGGACCACTGTGCTGACAGACATGCACAAGTCTGTGCACGTCCGGTCGACCGTGGGTCGACCGGCCCTTGGTTCGGTCGACCGCCCGGTCGACCGGACTGGCCTGTCAGCCAATATCAGGTCTGGAAAACTGTTTTAAAAATTAATTTTAAAATCTTTTAACACTTATAAAAATTCCATAAACTTGTTTTAACATTCTATATTGAAAGCCAAACTTGTGATAAAATTTTCAAGACATATATCAACATATTCATATTATTTCAGCGTCTTGCAAATTTTATCAAAAATCAAAACATGTATTTTTCAAACTTGGTTTTCATAACTTTCACAAAATATAAAACAAGATATTTGATTTCATTTTAAAGCATAGTGTGTATGGATATGATCCACTACACAATCATAATGTAATATCAATATTTTTGACATTAAGCTCTAAACTTGGTTATGGTTGAAAAAGAATATACATGATAGAAATACCAAAAACCAAGGTATATATATATTGTCAAAAGAAAATCTTTTATTAACTAAAAATTCTTTCTAAATATAAAATCTTTTATGAAAGCAATTCTATCAAGAGTTCTATTAAGAGTGTGTGTGTGATATAAACTTGAGCAATCCACCAACTATCTATCCTTTACATTTTAACTAAAACAAAACAAAATCTTATACCTAGACACAAGTCTTCATCTTCTTGAAGTCTTCACTTGAAGGCTTCTCATCTTCTTGACTTGGTCCAGATGCAATCCACCGAGCTCATCTCTAGATGTGTTCTTGATGCATATGCTCGTGAATCAACCGGTGCTAGCTTCCGACTTGTCTTTAAATCCTTTGTTGAAGCTCCACACCTACTAAGATCTTGATAATGAATCTGTCACTAATTAACACAAGATCATTAGTAATCATAACTTCATGAGTTGATCATTATCAAAACTAGAGTGATAGGCCTTTGGGCCAACAATCTCCCTTTTTGATGATGACAAAACTCATGAGGTTATATATGCATGGATTAAAGTAAAGCTTCAAAGAAGCTCCCCCTTAACTCATGCATCACTAGAAATAAATAGATATGACATTAAAGCACATATATATGTATGCAAATGAATGCACAAATCTTTTTCTCAAACTTTTATCTTATTATTTTATTGCTATGCATGAGTAAAAGCACAAGTATAAAAACTCAAAATCTCAAAATCTTTCTCCCCCTTAAGTAAGGAACAAATACTTCTCCCCCTTAAGGAAATCATGCATATAACTCAAATACTTCTCCCCCTTTTTGTCAATCATCAACAAAGGGTTCAAAGTAAAATCAATCAAACAAATTTTTCTCCCCCTCTTTTTGTGTCAAAAACAAGGAAATCAAAGAGGGGTAATACAAATCAAAAATTTTGAATATTTCTTTATCAAGACAAAATTTTGAACTTTCTTAATAAAACACATTTTGAGATATCAAATCAACATATTTTTTTATTTATTTTGATATCAATAAAAAAAATTTTATTTTTCATCATAAACTTTGTGCTTTTAAAAAATGTGAGCCAATTGTGAGTTAAGCACATGGAAATCATATATATGTATGAGAAATGAGTATACCAATTGAAATTGATACATACATATATATAAGAAAACAAAATATGAGTATATACAAAATAAGTTCATATTGATACCAATTGAAACGATTCAATGATACCAATTGACATAACAATAAAATCAAGTGTATATCTCATAACCTACCACCCTTCATATGCACAAGGTAAAAGATTTCAATGAAGCATACAAGGCATAATCGCCCATCCATCCTCCCATAGATGGTAGGGGTTTTCAAAATAGATTTGAAAATAAGCTTAGTTTGAAAAACTCTACCAAATGAAGAATTTGCACTAGAAAAATATTTTCATGAAACACAAGTAAATCACATGGCACTAAAAACACTCTAATATCCATGAAGTCCATAAAATTTTCAAAAAGAAGTGAGTGTGCTAGTGTTATGTGGAACATGGTATCATGAAAAGTAGCAATAAAACTCAATATTCCTTTAAATTTTGAAATCATGAAATCCATCACAAAAATTTTATTGAAAAATTACAAAATTTTTATTAAAAATAAAAATTTATATTTCAAGATATATGTATGTTTTGACAAGACATTAAGTATACATACATATCCTTAAAACACAATTGAGTCCATATATAGATTTGCATGAAAGGCAAATGACTCAAGAGGTATCCATGTATATCTTAATGTTTTGGCAAGACAAACATATACATGAAATGAAAGCACATGATCATAGCATAAATTCGAAATGGGAATACAAGTTTAAAATGTAATAATCATCAAAACTTAGGCTATACTAGCACACCTAATGGGCACAAATAAGCATTCAAACCCAATCATATATAGATTTATTTGTGATCCATAATGTGTACAAGTATAAATCCAAGTGTTGACAAATACTAACATTTAAACTAATATTCAAATCATGAAGCATCAAATAATTTTGAGAATACAAAAGAATTTATCCATATGATTAAAAATATGATCATGTGAATCAATTTGAAGAATAGATAACTAGTTTAAATGGATTTTTGACAAACTAGTTAAAGATCCTTCAAAAATACAATGTCAAATGTTTTCATGAATAATACTAAATACATAAAAGTTCAAGCACTCATATTCCATAAAGCTCAATATTATCTATTTTCTTAAAAGGTGAGTGATCAAAAGTTAAGTAAATGGTATCTTCATGAAAATCGTCAATGAAACTCAAATCAAATATGACTAAAACTTTTATTGAACAACACATAAAAATTATTTTTATCAAAACAAATCAACTCAAAATCATTTTTCATAAGAATTACAATCTTCATGGTATATGTATGAATTATACAAATCTAACATACGCATACATATCCCAAATATAAAAGTCTATTAAATGTATTTGCATGAAAGCAAGAGACTCACGGGTATACATGTATATTATTAGATTTGAATTCGACATGCATATACATGAAGTAAATCACTAAAAAGGCAAAAACATGTATAAAAGAGAATCATCAAAACTAGATTATACATATGCATAAAGTGATACAAATGAGCATGAAATTCAACTATATATGAATCAATTGTAATTCACTATTTGTATATGTATACATGCAAGTTTGACAAAATCTACATTTAAAGCATGTAAATACCACATGAAGCACATAAAATCTAAAAACATGAACATGCTAAGAAAATAAAAGCATGTACATAAATAAAATAGGAGTTTAGAAATTGTTACCAACTCCAAAGCTCCATAGTATGGTGGTCTTTCCCACCAAAGCTCCTTGATAGCGATGCATTCCAAAAGTATGTCCATCAAGTCCATTGCATCCACTACCAAGGCACCAATCCTCTCACGTCTTGTGAGAGCCCTCACCTACATCAAAATCAAAGGGTGGGGGTTTTGGTACCCATACTTTCTTGGGTCCTTTGGGGTTAGCTTTATTGTAAGGATCCCAAAATCTTTTATACTTAACAAAATATAAATGAGGTTTCTTATCAAAACAATATTTTGCTAAATGGCCTTTGCGACCACAATGTGTACATACGTACACCTTAGTATGCTTATGTGTAGGAGTGTGATCATGTTGTGCAATATAAGCATGATGATGAGAGTGATGTGCATGAACATGAGGAGTTTGTTTCTTTGAAAACATTGACTCCAACTTAGTATGATTAAATGCACAAGAGTTCAAAGTTGAACTCAAATTATCCATTTTATTTTTCAAAACATTTTTCTCATTTGTGGTGGCATGTAAAGCATGATGAGATATATGATCATTTTTCTTTTTCTTTTGTGAAACAAAATCTTTTTCTTTTTCAACAAATTTTCTTTTCAAAGTGATATTTTCTTGAAAAACATCTTCCTTTTGTTTTTCCACCAAATCAATCTTATTTTTTAAAATAGTGTTCCCTCACATAAATCATTCAATTTAGCAATCAAGAAAACATTCTCATTTTTCAAATTTTTATTTTCTTTTTCTAAGCATGCCATTTTATTTTCTAATGAATCTTTTTCATTAAGCATGGCATCAAAATTCTTTTTCAAATTATTGTTGTCTTTTTCTAACATGCAATGTTAGATTTAAAAGAGTCTTGTTCTACATGCATGCAAGCAATATTCTTTTTCAAATTTTTATTTCCTTTTTAATCATGTCATATTTTTCAAGCAATAGATGACAAAAAGTAGATAGCTCATCATATGACATGTCCTCATCATCGGATTCGGAATTTACCTCAAGGGGGTCATCCCCTTGGACCATAAAGCATGCGTTGGAGTGTCGCTTCCAACGTCCGAGTCACTCCCCGCATAGTATAGATCTTTTTCGCCGAGGGAGGTGATGATGTTCCATACTACAAAAGCCGATTCAACATTAGAACCCTAGATAAATAATCATCATTTAGGGTTGACTTGATAGCATGAAGGGCTTTTGCATTAGCCTCAAATTCTTACCATCTAAAGAATAAGCATTATTAGTAGTGGCAAGATAGACATGAAATCCTAAGGCTTTGAGGTACAATGACATCTTAACCTTCCAAATTTGGATGTTAAGGATGTCAAGGTGGGTGGTGACATGAAGTCCATGGTGTGTGTACAAATATTGTGATTAGCCTAAAAGTAGGATCTTAAACTCTAGGTTGTTAGACCCAATATCAAGAGTACTTGGCTCTGATACCAATTGTAAATCACCTAGAGGGTGGGTGAATAGGTGATGGCTAATCTAATGGTCACTTAATGGTAAATGATGCGGAATTAAAACTAAGATGACCAAATTAATCTTCTTTTAATTAAACACTTATGTATAACACAAGAGTATTGCCGAATTCCCTTTGCAAGGCTCTGGACAAGCTCCTCTAGATTCCCTTGAATGGGTTGAGATGCCGCGTTG